>LPNX010089879.1:59252-161778 GCA_001517045.1 Pseudotsuga menziesii | reverse complement strand
CTGGGCTATGATGTTTTTGTGGCATGTAAAGTGCAAAACACACACACACACACACACACACACACACACACACACACATATATATATATATATAGAGAGAGAGAGAGAGAGAGACTTCTGATGAAGAGTAAATATGTATGTCTATAATGTGTTCCTAGAACAACATCCAGACATTCATGAAGTTTTGGGAAGAAGATGTGTGAGTACATGTATTTTCTCCCTAGGTACTTCGGGTATTAAAGTACCAAAAACATCTCTCTAATGGGCATGGAGAAGTTGGAAAAAAATCACAAATAATGACACCTCAAATACTTTTAGAAGATTAATGGTAAGTAATTGATTCTAGTACATTCATATTGGTAACTTATCTTGTTATTTTATTATATTATATTTATCTTTGTTTACTATACTAACAAATGAATTTCCATTCATGTTTCATAAAGGTTCACATAGTGGAGTTCCATGAGGTATCAAACCTTCCTCTATCCAACTTAGTTGGTTACCATACTACAAGAACCTATAGGTAGCTCATTTGTTTGACACAATACATATTGGAAATGCTGTGACATAATCCTTATAAAGAGTTTTAGATGAAAGGAATTAGAAAGACAAAAATACTGAAGTAATTAGTGATATTGAGAAAGCCAACATAATGCAATATTTGGCCCAGTCTTATGGTCATTAACATAGCAAGAGAATGAAGTTGTAAAGGAAGTTAAATGGAAGATTAAATTTAAGTTGGTATTGCTTCGAACAAAAATGATATATCATGGAGAAAGGTGATTTTGGTGGAGAAAAAACTCCTGATTATCATACCTTTAATAAGGTTTGTCATTTTCTAATATTTATGATCTCTTGGTAATTACATTTTTTTCAAGTAATAGATGTTTGTTTCTAACAATAATAAAGATAATACTTTATTCCTTGTTATAGTATGTTCTACGTCTAGCTCTCCCAAACAACTTTCACAATAACACAAATCAAGTTATATACAATCTTGGCAAGTACATGAGGTAAGTAAAAAGTTATAATTGAAATGTTACCTGAAAAAATTGTTGGCATTTGATTTACTTGTATTGTTTAATATTACGATGACACGTGGTTTTCTTGTATGTGTAGGTAGTTGTCATCTAAATAAATCCACAAAGAAGGTATCAAGTATTGGAAGATAAATTCCTTGTATATTGTGTCAAATGTTATAGTATCTACCTCCAAGATTTTCATTTCATAAGAACACTACCTCATAAACTTAGTTGAGGATATTGAAATGTGTGGAGCATATAAACAAGGTCAATGTGGTTTGCGGAGAGGCACTTGAAGAAATTAAAGTAATTTGTTAGACAAGAAGCATGTATAGAGGGATTAATGGTTAAAGGTGACATGGAATACCGGTCCATGATGTATATTGGTGAATATATACACTTAGTACTAACTAATTTTAACATGCCTCTCCTCTGGGATGTTAATTCCACCAATAAATTTGAAGGGAAGTGTTGTTGGGGAAAGGTAGATGGAGAAATTCAAAGGTTCATATGATATTTTATTATAATCACTATCTTCATACATATATTATTAAGCTTGATTGGTAACTCAATCCATTTTTATTTTTTCTTCCCAGGAAGTGAAGAATGAGATTCCTACATTTATACGTTGCAAATAATCTCAACTAGATGAAGGTAAGGATAGAAATATATAATGGATTTAACCATATTTTATCATGGAATTGGATCAGAGTAATTAGAATATCTTATTTGGATAAGGATACAAATATAACATATAAATAAATTGATCTAGAACATGGTGTAAAAGATAGAAAGGTAGGAATCACTCATTTTTGTTTTGTTTTTGAGCCCTAAATTTAACTTGTACATATATTTAATAATTTGCAATGCATTTTTAACATATGAAGAATAAAATTGAAACATCACCAAGATATGTGGTGTATTGACATAAAACATCACACCAAACTACTAAATGACAAGAAGAAAACCTATGACATCAGGCTAATTACAATTTTCTTGGTTACTGATATTCCCTATAGGGATGGAACACTGATTTTGCAATAGCAGAACAAATTCGCTCCGAGAACGCAATTTGCTGCTTATATAGGGTTTGATGGAATTGATTAGGGAAGACCGACCACCTTCAAATATGGATGGCGTTGCCTTTTTCTCACTAATTGCCTCTTCGCAAAAAACAAGAATCGTATCGAAATCATCTAGGTTCATAAAAAAATTGGGCATTCCAATTGTATCCTTACCCTCCACGATTGCTAGACAAAAGGCTCTTGCTATGTTAGAGAGAGGATTAATTTAGTAGTTTACAAGTATCTAGCCATCTCCAAGATCTATAGAGATTTCGATTCAGAAAAATTGGGAAACTCTAATAAATGGAAGAATGACCCATTATTTCTGTGACATAGGATTTTATGCCTTTTTATTTGAATTCAAAGAGGACGGTGATTTAATTTTCAAAAGTGGATCATAATTATTAAGCAACAAAGGAATGTATCTTAATAAGTGTACCCTGTTGATAGAGAAAGTGTTCCTGTGGCTGGGGTGAGGCCACCAACATAATAGGGTTGCAAATAGACATATAAAGTTTTGCAAATATAGTGATTAAGCAAACGTTCAAGGGTTAGGAGGGTTTGTACCTTACAAACTAAAGGTTGATCTGAGCCTTTCCTTGAATCCTCTTCTTGCTCTCCAATCAAGTAACTTGCAAAAACACTTCAATCCTTCCTCAAACCAATTTGACTACATATAAAACATTGATATTCAAAAGAATACAAAACCCTGCTCTCATAAGCATCAACATATAATTGAAAGCTGAGACATACACAATGATTTGGAAAGGGAAGAATCTCAAATGTTTGTTAATCAATGAAACAAGTACAAAAGATACCTTCTCATCATTCAAGGCACCTCGTTAAACCTTCAATCTGGATCACCTGCTTCTCTCCTCCAAGAATCCCAACCTCCAAGCTCTGCAACAAGGGTAGACAACAACTAGGGCATAGATGAGGGGTATGAGAGTCCAAATTATCCCATCATAACAATAATGTAGGCCCGATCCCCTTCATGATCCCCTCTCCCTCTCTTATATAACAAATCGAAGAGATAGGTCGAGAAGGGAGTAGTTACAACTGAGGAGGCAGTTCCAAAACCACTGAAACCACCTAATTTCGAGGATTTTTATATATTTTTAGGCATTTTTAAGGATACACAGTAGTGGACCAAAGGAAATTTCCATGTAACATGCTAGGGGAACGCTACCAACATGCGCGTGATATGGTCTAGAAACTTGTTCATCAACTCCCTAAGTATCAAATGAACCAATAAAGAGGTATGGGGATGATACATAAGTCCCAAATATGGTTCTTCCATCCATTTACTTTCCTTTGGGTGAATGACAATAAGTTCATGCAGTGTCCTCATGCCACCGAAACATGTAGGTGTCATCATGATCAAAGAATTGCCAATTTTAGCTATAACAGATGCCCCCTAATGTATGAGGTTATATGGATAAGATGATATATGAAATAAATTATAAATAAGGAATAATTGGGTCATGGAGGATAAGAAACTTGAGAAATCAAGATCATAGGCTCAAACGAAGGTACCTGAAAGAAAGTAGAAATGTCAAACAATATGATCTTTGGTACATACATGTCCATGTACAAATGATCACCAGAAAGATACAAGGAGGCTCCAAAATGTGTATAATTGATGTAACTATCATGGTCACACAATATTGAAAAAGGCGCCATGTAAAATATAAAGGATTCATGGCCACAAATGAACATCGTGGATCCATGCGCAATCATCGATCGTAGCCACAAAAGCACAAGGTGTATCTATGTCTCAACAAATGTCATATGAGGTGTGAAAAGTTCTTACGCAACTCAGGAAATAGAAAAATATGGTGATACTACTGTTGGCCCAAGGTCTTCAATCCAAACCACCTAAAGGTATGAATCCTAACCATGTGAATAGGGGAGATAAAGTTAAATATGCAAGAAACCGTTTGATTACTGGTCATTGATGAAAACCATTAACAAACACAAGGGAAACCACCAGTAATGAAAATGGTCCCCAAGGTACCTAGTACATTCTAACAAGTTTGAATAAATGGTATTAAAATCGAACACCTGAAGAATCCATCGAGTAGGGGACATTAAGGTATTCCCTCTACCCAATAGCGAGGGAAACTGCCACAGATGACTACAATCCCCAAGGTACTGTCATAAAATCTAACTCTCATTCCTAGAGAAATATAAGTTGAAGTTGATAGGAAGAGATCCATTGGAAGGGAGGCATTAAGGTATCCTCCATTATCCTAGATGAGGAAAATCAAAGACTGATTTGATTTGGAATTTTCACAAAGTTTTGCAACAAGTACCGTTGAAGACTTGATGTAATGAAATGATACCAGGGAGTGGTCGACATATAAATTCAAGGAAAATTCATAATGTCCAACACAAGATTTATCCTTGAACAATGAGCACAACACAATAGCCACTTGGGAAACTTTTAGACACAATGTTAGAAAAGCAGGATCCTGGAGCAATAACAAAAAACAATAAACAAGATACAAATATTAAAACACATTACAAGAGAGACACATATATAATATGATTCACCCAATATGGGCTATGTCCACACAGAAATGGCTCGTCATTTATTATTATACCATCAAACAAAATGAAGGGATACAACCTGCAGCAATTATGTTGCACTTCCTCTTCACTCTCTCACGGTCTCTCTCACACAATCATAGAGATTGTTTTACAATGATACAATACAACACACAATTGTATTACAATGCTTTCCTTTTATAGGGGGATTACCATGGGAAAATATCATGGGCCTGTAAATGATTGGACAACAAACATCCCAGAAAAATTATTGCAGGGGCTCTGCCCCTGAACTCTCGTTGAGGGCTAGTTGGCCCTTAGAGCCTTGCAGGGGGATGATGTCCCCCGCACCCCTCTGTTAGGATGAGTGTATAGTAAGACTAGGGTACAGACATGGCTGAACAGTAACATCTATGAATCTGGAAGATCATGCTCCACAACCAACAATCTCCCACTTGGAGATTGATTACAACAACTCCATCGTTGTTGCACTTGCTAGACTATGCTCTGAACCTTGAACTTGGAGAATTCCTATTCTTCATCTTCATGCTTGAAGGCCAACTGAAAGCAAGCAGGAACTCAATTTTTCTCTGGTTACTACCTTTGTCAACATGTCTGCAGTATTCTGACTAGTATGTACATTTTCCAACCTTAATAGTTCATCTTCCATAACAAATCTTATGAAATGGTACTTGATCTGTATATGTTTAGTCTTCAAATGAAAAGCTGAGTTCTTTGCAATATGAATGCAAATCTAGTTGTTTTTATACAACTTGTTATTCTACTGCTTCTTACGCAGTTCCTCCATGAACCTCTGCAACCAAATCATCTCTGTATTAGACTCTGTACGAGCAACATACTCTTCTTTTGTTGTTAAAAGTGCAACAATCTTTTGCAGATTTGAAATCCAACTTACTATTGTTACAACTATAGTAAAAACTTACCTTGTGGCGCTCCTCCTACTACCTTTATCACTTTCCATATCTACATCAACCTATCCCTATAGAATGGTGTCTGGACCTCTAAAACATAATGCATGAGAAGTAGTACCTCTAAAATACCCGAGAATCCACTATATTGCCTTCCAATGCTCTTTACTTAGATTTTTCATATACCTACTCACAACTCCCACTGCATGGGAAACATATGGTCTTATATACACCATGGCATACATTAAGATTCCAACTACTGATGAATAGGGAACCTTGGACATGTACTATATCTCTTCCTGTGTCTTGGGACACATGTCCTTACTTAGTTTGAAATGGCTAGCCAAAGGTGTACTAACTGGTTTTGCATTCTGCATTCTAAACCTCTCCAACACCATTTCTATGTACTCACCTTGAGACAATGTCAATTTGTGATTTTTACTAACTCTTGTTATTCTCATACCAAGGGTTTGTTTTGCAACACCCAAATCCTTCGGCGCAAATTATTTAGCTAGTTTCATTTTGAGCACATTTGTATCTTGCATGTTAGACCCTGCAACAACCATGTCATCCACATACAATAACAAGATAATATATCTTCCATTATCCAGCCTCTTGAAATAAACATAGTGGTCAGAATGGCATCTACTATAACCATGTTTTGTCATAAACTTATCAAATTTTAAATACCATTGCCTTGGAGCTTGCTTCAGGACATACTAGTTTTTCTTCAACCTACAAACCAAATACTCCTTCCCTTTGACCTCATACCATTGTGGCTACTGCATCTAAATCTCTTCATCCAAATCCCCATGGAGAAAGGTTGTTTTTACATCTAACTATTCAAGATGCAAATCTTCTACCGTCATTAGACTTAAAATAGTCCTAAATGAAGTCATTTTAACAATATGAGAAAATATTTCACTAAAGTATATACCTTTCTTTTGTGCAAACCCATTTACAACAAGTCTGTCATTATACTGCTTCTTGCTTCCATATTCTTCCTTCAACCTATAAATCCATTTATTCTGCAATGCTCTTTTTCCTACAAGAAACTCAACCAAATCCCAAGTCTGTTTTCTTACCAATGAGTCCATCTCCTCATTCATGCTTTTTTCCCACTTCTTTCTAGTTTCTACCTGCATTGCCTCTTCATAACATTCTGGTTCATCAGAATCAATCATCAATAATTAATACAACGAAGGAGAGAATAGTTTACGGCTCTACTTAACCTAGTAGATGTTCTTACATTTGCATGAGTTTGAGATACCTATTGTTGCTCTTGATTTTTTGGTGCCTTTGGAACATCATTTTATTTGATTTCATCAAGAACTTTGTACTCTATGTTTTCATTTTCTTCTTTCTTCCCCTGCAGCTGATATTTGTACATAACCTTTTCATTGAATACTACATCTCTACTCCTAATGATTTTGTGATTTTCATAATCTCATAAGAGAACCAAAATCATGAATCTTGTATCCAACTTGGATTTAGCCTCAAGCTTTGTTATATTTTCTTTATCAATATGGACAAATGCTTCACAACCAAAAGTTCTCAGAAATGAGTAGTGTTTTTGCTAAAGTTAACTCTTGACTGCAAGAGAACCAAGCTTAACACATCTTATTGCTCAAAGGCAAATGTTGATTGATTGATTGTGTAACAACATACAAGGAATTGAAAGGGTGAATAAATGATCAGTAATCAGATATACAATATCTACCAATAAGTACATACAAAGGATGGTAATGAGGATGATGTCAAAGTAGGATGATGATGTTTATAATACACTGTTATTGATTACATCACAAAAATAGAGCATTACAATCTTCTAGGTTTCGATGATTCTCTCCCCCAAAGTAGTTCTTACCCAAACGATGATATGTTACAAAATAAAAATAAAGACAATCTAGAGCACCTTGCAAGAAATATGGTACAGTTGAAGTTGTTTCCTTCCAATCTGGAGCTCGTTCCAAGTCTTTGTCTCTGTTTTTTAATTGAATCTTTGAATGCCATATGCACTCAATCTTCTTCAAATCTGGAAATATGGAGATAACTCTTTGATCGATGATAATTAAATGCCAGGAAATATGAGGATGAATGTTGATAGTTGATCTTCCTCCTTGGAATCTGGAAAATGGACTTACTGTCAATAGACCTTTACCTAAAGATTCTCAACATATGAATTTGATGGAAAATATGGTAAAGATAGAGTATCCCTGTGTTGACCGCGACCAATTTCTTTGTCAAATATTGTGCCAGATGTTACCAAACTCTATAATTCTGCAATTTTCGGATGCTCTGTCACCTTACACTCTGTTTATAATCATTCTGGAAGAAATCTGATATCGATATTTGATATTTCATCATCAAATTAAAGACTTATTTCCACGTTTAACTCCTGCTTATAAATTGGTAATTAACAGCCCAACAGACACTTGAAAATCTGGAAGCAATTTCCATGTTTCAAGTGCAACAATAAATTCAAAACCAAAGCAAATAAAGTCTCGTCACTTGTGACATTCGAGAACAATTTTTAACCATGAGAAATATCCACTAAAAGAATAACAAATTAACCAATTCATCATTGATTAATTTGTTGATCACATTGCTGGACCCGTGGCCTGGCCTTATATTTGGCAAACTTGAGACACGAATCAATCCTTAGAAGCTTGGGCTTAACACATACTTATTTAACGTAGTAGTAAGTGGAAACTATGACTTAAGGAGTGGATCCGACTTCAAAAGAACACAAGAGCCCCAAATATTTTACATGACAATACTTTGTCAACTTTTTAAGAGAGAGCCACGTAACATATGGACTAAAAGCAAGTCTTTTAAAAGTTCAAAGCAAAAACTTTTTATAAAATAAATATAAAAAAATTTATTTTTAAAACTAAATAAATAGTTTTAAAATTATTTAAATTTTATATTTGTTTTACATTACTTTTGTTTTTAACATTTTGGTTTAGTTTTCAAGTGGTAATGAAAATTTTGATAAGAATTGAAAGTATTTTCAGATTAGTTCTTCGTGACCTTGGTTTGTTCGTAGTGGGTATTGTTCGATCCGAGAGCGTTCTCCGTAAACTTTGGTTTAGTTTTCAAGTGGTAATGAAAATTTTGATAAGAATTGAAAGTATTTTCAGATGTAAACAAGGAGAACAAAGCCAGCGACGTACATTACAAACTGACTGGGACGATAGAAGCTCGAAGCAATGAGAAATTGACCAGATGGACACAAAACTCGGTGCTTTGGTGAAAAGATGTTGGGTTATGAGCTTCCGGCAGCGAGAATCAAGGTCTTTCTTTACATGCATGTTGTTGGAATATAAAAAAATTCATGGGGTAGATTTTGGTACCAACAAGTAGTTTACCTTTTTACTTGTCCATGCCTCCTCTAGAATTCCACCATCCAAAGCACTTGAAGGCCCTCTGTTTATTAAATAAACAACAATATCTACAACATCAACCCAAAACTTTAAGGGCAACCCTGCATGCAATCTCATACACCTTGAACGCTCCATGATCATTCTATTCATCCTTTCTGACACACCATTTTCTTGTGGTGTTCCTGGGACAGTCTTCTCTCTATGAATCCCATGGCATGAATAATAATTATCAAACTCTTTGTTGCAATATCCACCTCCATTATCAGATATGATACATTTCAACCTTCTTCCTATCTCATTCTCAACCAAATATTTCCACTTCTTAAAAGTAGCAAACACATCAGATTTTTGTCTAATGCAATAAACCTAAGTTTTTCTAGTTGCATCATCAATAAAGGTAACATAGTAACGAGAGCCACCAAGATATTGTACCTGAGTTGGTCTCCATACATCTATATGCACAACATATAACTTTCCACTCTTCTTTTGTTTCCCAACCCTGAGAAATATAACTCTCTTTTGTTTTCCATAAACACAGTTTTTGCAAATTCCAAACTTACCTGCTTCAGATCTAGAAGCAATTTCCTTGAGTAAAGAATATGCATCCCCTTCTCACTCATGTGGCCAAGCCTATGATGCCACAACACTGCACTTGTTTCTATGGAGCCTACAGAGATAGAATAATCAGTATTATGAGGACATAAATACAACATACCTATCCTTTTTTTTGCTATTACCAGTGCTTGTTTAGTGAGATTCCACCACGCTTTTCCAAACGTAGACAAACAACCGCTATATCCCAACGGCCATGTTGAGATCGTATTACTTTTCATAGCAGGCATATGCATTACATATTTTAGCAGTCATTCATTTCCATTATTTAACTTAATTCGTACCTTACCCATTCCAACAATTTTGCATTGTTCATCATCCCCCAATAAAACATGTCCAAAATCACCTGGAACATAATCATGAAAGAATTTCCTATGAGGTGTAGCATGACATGAAGCCCCTGAATCTACTACTCAATAATCACTAGTATTATCTAATGCAAAAATCAAAGCATCTTGTAACACATCACCTGCTACATTTTCTTCCCAAGTAGTCTCCAGCTTCTCGTCTCCTTTCTTCTTTGGAGCTCTGCAATCTTTCTTCACATGTCCTCTCTTACCACAATTCCAGCACTATATATTTTCCATAATGGACTTATAACTTCCCTTTCTAGACTTACTATGATTACATATGATCCTTCCTATCTCCCTTTGTATTCCCTTACTCTCCATGGTCAACGCATTACCTGGTGTCTCACATGTGCTTTTTTTTCGCATTTCCTCTCTAAGAATAACACCAACAACATCGTCAACTTTAAGAGTGTTTGAATCAAGGATAGATTTACTTATAACCATGACCAAGCCATTCCATCTTTCTGGAAATGAGCACAGGATTAGAAGAGCCCTAACCTCATCATCAAACTTCACTTCTAAAGAACTTAGCTGACTAGTAATCGTATTAAATTCATTTAATTCATTTAAATGGTCAGCAAAAAATCCACCTTCTGTCATCTTCATATTAAATAAACGCTTCATTAAAAATACTTTGTTGGAAGATGAGGTTTATTCATAGATCTTATCCAATGTGCTCATAACACCCTCCATTGTCGTTTCTTTCGAAATATTGAAAGCCATAGACGAATCTAGGCACAATTGTATTGTTCCTAGTTCCTTTCTATCAAGAACCTCCCATTCTTCATCCTTCATATTCGTCGGTTGTTTTGTTTTTCCTCCCAATGGTAGGTATAGATCCTTCTGGTATAGATAGTCCTCCATTTGCATATTCTATAACTGGTAGTTTTGGCCATTAAATTTCTCGACCCTAAACTTTCATTTTTCCGCCATTGCTCCCACTTGAACCAGGAACCCTTCTTTCCTGGGGGTTACCATCCAAATAGACCTTTAGATCTTATGCCAATTGTTAGAAAAATAGGATCGCAGAGCAATACCAATAAACAATAAACAAGATGCAAATATTAAAACACATTACAAGAGAGACACAGATATAAAGTGGTTCACCCAAGATGGGATACGTCCACACAGAAATTACCAATCATTTATTATTATACCATCCAACAAAACGAAGGGATACAACCTGCAGCGATTATGTCGCCCTTCCTCTTCACTCTCTCACACAATCACATATATCATTTTACAATGCTACAATACAACACACAACCATATTACAATGCTTTCCTTTTATAGGGGAATGTAATGTCCTCTTCTGCTTAGGAATTGAGGACCAACCCGCTAACCTATGTGATTCCTATAGGTTCGTGTGGGTACTGACAGTCAAGCAATCAGCCGAAGACTGATGCCATATATAGAAGATCTAGGGCATCAATATTATATCACCATTGGGTCGAAGAGGGCCACTAGATCCAAAGGCCACCTGCATGCATGACATCCAGGCATTATTTAATGATGCATGCACCCGATTAAGTCTCCATTCGCATGCATGCAAGTCAACTACAAATTAGAAGATAAAGTGACCTAATTAGGTCAAAATTTAGGGTTTTCGCAGTTGAGAGTTATAAAAGAAAGATAAAGTGAATGGAGAAGTCACTTATGTATAATTGATTTGTGGAGTCGAATTGGAGAGCTCGGCGAGCTAATTTGGGGTTGAGCACATGCTCAGCTAACTGGTGTATTTCGGCAGCGAAATCTATCTGCCCTAGTTCATCATCAGGTTGGATCATCCAGGTTCAACACTAGTTCATCATCAGGTTGGATCATCCAGGTTCAACACTAGTTCATCATCAGGTTACATTCAGCAGTTATTCCGGGAGGTTGATTATTCATCCAACCATAGGGTTTCACTGTCACACCGTGTCACTGTGATTAGAGACAAAGCAATTCGTTTTCCTACCTACAGGGTTCAGAACTTCCGCATGTTGCTTCCATCATCATCAGAGGGGTATTATAACCCTATTGCACATCATCCGGGTTTCCAGCAACACCTTATTTATTATTCTAGAGCTTATATAGTTTGAGAGGAGGGCGCATTCACCTGTGGAGGACGATTTGGTGTATCTCCTTATTCCTCCAGCAGAATCCTTGCATGTTGGGACCAGTCTCTTCACCATCAGCTAATCTATATACCGGTATGTACATGCATTGATTTCTCCTATTTTATAGCATCTCGGTATTTCTCTAGGGCACATATTTGCATGCAACTGCATGCATGCAAAGTTCGGGGTTCGCTTTCCTATTTGATTAAGGAGTAAGTCTGTTAGCCATCTACAGTATACACATAAATAGGAAAATATTAGTTTGGGATATTACAGTGGTATCAGAGCTATTTTCCTTGCCAGCTGTGGGCATGCAAAAATTATAAATGAATCCAGGAGTGGCATACAACATTACTCACAGGAGACAAAGGTATAGAGACAGAGAATAGGAGTTAGAGGACATAGATTTGGGGAACAGAGAGTATCGGTTTGAAAAGGAAAAAGAAACAATGGTCGATGATGATAAAATAGCTTTCAATAGTCTCATATCAGCCATAAAAGAACTCACCACTGGGCAAAAAGAAATGATGAGCACCTTCAGGCAAATGACTGAGAAGAATGGGCCCACCCCACATAGTCCCTTATTTCCCAACAGTGATAGGGTATCCACCAGCAGTAGTAGGGAGCACTTACATACCAACATGTAGATCCATCCCCGTATATACAAGCCTTTCTGACCTACCATGCCTCAATTCTTAGATAGTCCAACTGCAGTGTCTCTAGCACAAGCAGAACTAGAAGAACCCATGAGTGCCTATCTAAGAGAATATAGGGCTTTAGGATAGGACTTCCATTCATCCATGAGCTTCACTGACTTCTGCCACTTTAAAAGTAAGAGCAAACCCAAAGCTTACAATAGACCATTCACCCAGAACTATGAGTTACAGCACACCGTAGGGAAACTGACTATCCCTACCTTTGAGGACACCC
Source organism: Pseudotsuga menziesii (assembly GCA_001517045.1). Lineage (NCBI taxonomy): Eukaryota > Viridiplantae > Streptophyta > Pinopsida > Pinales > Pinaceae > Pseudotsuga > Pseudotsuga menziesii. The sequence goes on along the minus strand of LPNX010089879.1, from coordinate 148,836 downwards.
GAGGTGGCCCAGCTAGGAATTGGGTGCAAAAGTTGGATACATACTTCTAGCTCAATCCCATGATAGAGACAGATGCCATTAAATTGGCTACTTTGCATTTGGACGGAGAAACACATGAGTGGTGGTACCACGGGTTAGTGACACTCAGTCACAACATCATCACCTCATACACAGATTTTACACAGAGGCTCATTGAGCGGTTTGATCGGAAGGATCCAGAGGTACGCTTTAGGGAGCTGGCACAGCTCAAGTAAACAGGGAGTGTAGATGATTTTATTTTTGAGTTTCAGAGGATAGCAGTCATGTTCACAGGTATATCAGAGAGCAGGTTGATTATGTTGTTCACTGAGGCTCTCACTGAACCCTTACGGGGATGGGTCAAGTCTTATAGCCCCACCACCCTAGCAGATGCCATCAAGCGGACTATAGACTTGCAGGATGCATTGCCCAAAAATAGGTTTCCGCCTAGGACCAATGTTCCTATTAAAGATAAAGAAAGGAAACCATGGCCCAAGAAAGAATGGATGGACAATGATACCCGACAGGACCTTAGAAGAAAAAAGTTATGTTTCACTTGCCAGGAACCATGGATACCAGGTCACAGATGTTCAGGAAAAGGAAAGGCCTACTACATAGAGGCTTATTCCGACAGTGAGGAGGATGAGGATTACCAGGATCAGGAGCAGGGAGAGACAACAAAGATAGTTGTTGAGGGACAGGCCTCAGGAGGTACCATTTCTACCATGATAGGGGTTCCTAGATTCCACACTCTTCGGATCAGAGGTACCGTACAGGGCCACAGAGTGGGAGTACTAATAGATGGTGGGGCATCCCACAACTTTATTGATGATGTATGGGTTAAAAAGAGAGACATTCAAAATGAGAGATTTGATGGGTTTTCGGTAGCAGCAGCAGGTCACACCATGGAGTGTAGTCAGAGGATTCCTAAATTAAAGGTAACGCTTGGGAATTATACAGTGACAAAGACATTCTATGTGGTAGATGTACCTGACATGAATGTGGTACTAGGAGTTTAGTGGTTGTATTCCATAGGGAAGTATTCCACAAATTACCAGACCATGGAGATGGAGTTTACAGGAGCAGAAGGACAGAAGGTGGTATTGAGAGGGATGAATACCTATCCTCCCATAGTAGTGACATCACACAGGATGGAGGCAATACTCCTGCAGGGAGATATTGAGTGGGTTGCAGAGTGTATGGTTACCTTCAGGAAACCACCAGATGAGGCCACACAACATCCAACATATATAGAGGCCTTACTACAGAAGCACAAGGTAGTATTCAGAGACCTTCCAGCAGGTCGACCTCCAGATAGGGGATTTGAGCATATTATTGAGTTAGAGGAGGGGACCCAAGTAGTCATCACAACTCCTTACAGACATCCCAAGAGGTATAAAGATGAGATCGAGAGTACAATCAAGGAACTACTCAAGATGGGATACATCAAACCTAGCTCCAGTCCCTTTGCATCTTCAGTAGTGCTAGTGAACAAAAAGGATGGAACCTTACGCATGTGCATTGATTATAGGGAACTCAATAAGAAGACCATAAATAACAGGTATCCCATCCCTAGGATTGATGAGTTAATGGATGAACTACAGGGGGAAAAGTACTTTCCAAAATTGATCTCCGCTCAGGGTACCATCAGATTCGGGTCAGGGAACAGGATGTTCCAAGGACTACTTTTCATTGCCACTATGGACATTATGAGTTTCCAGTGATGCCATTTGGGCTCACTAATGCACCAGCTACTTTCCAATCATGCATGAACCATATCTTCAGGACACAGTTGTGTAAATATATTCTGGTATTGTTCGGCGACGTATTGATATATAGTCGGACTTGGGAAGAACATTTGATACATCTGGATGAAGTACTTGGTATTCTACAGGAGCAGTCACTATATGCCAAAATTTCCAAGTGTGAGTTCGGCATGTAGGAGCTGTTGTACTTAGGACATGTGATAGGGGCCAACGGGGTCCAGGTGCACTTAGAGAAGATTTGGGCAACTTTGGATTGGACTACACCTAAAAATGTGAAAGAACTGAGGGGATTTTTGGGCCTTTGCACCTACTACAGGAGCTATGTTAGTGGATTCTCATAGATGACCGCACCCCTCACAGATCTTACCAAGAAGGGAGCATTTGGTTGGTCGGAGGCAGCACAACAAACATTCGCGAAAATGAAGGAGGTAATGAGTTCATGCCTAGTATTAGCTTTACCATACTTTTCGCAATCCTTTGTGTTAGAATGTGATGCTTCAGGAGAGGGAATTGGGGCAGTTTTGATACAGAACAACCACCCCATTGCATTTGAGAGCAGGAAGCTCAAATACTATGAGCGCCACTATTCGATATATGATAAAGAGATGTTATCTATCCTCCATGCGCTAACCAAGTTCAGGTAGTACTTAGTAGGTGCCAGGTTCAAGGTTAAGACAGATCACAACAACCTGAAATACTTCCTAGAGCAGAAAGAGCTAAACGAGAGACAACATAAATGGGTAAGTAAAATTCAGGCTTATGACTTCGATATTGAGTACGTAAAGGGGAAGAGCAATGTAGTGGCCAATGCACTTTCTAGACGACCAGCTACTTTATCCTTTATGAGCATCTCATCAGATTCGAGGTCTCATCTTTTGGTTGAGTACTCCAAATATAAGTTTTCTTGCGAGCTACAAGATGTGATACAACATGTGAGGGAGTGCAGCTTGTGCCAACAAAACAAAATAGAGCACATCCACCTGGCTGGTTTACTACATCCCTTACCTATTCCCGAGCAGAAATGGGAGAGCATTTCTATGAACTTCATTACTGGGCTTCCCAAGGTCCAAGGCAGAGACTGCTTGTATGTAGTAGTGGACAGATTGACTAAGTTTGCTCACTTCTTTGTCATATCATCAGATTATTCAGCAGCACAGGTAGCATAACTATTTTTCAGAGAGGTATTTAGACTCCATGGGTTACCCAAGACCATTGTCAATGACAGGGACAGCAAATTCACAGGAGGCTTTTGGCAAGAGCTTTTTCGGTTAGTGGGGACTGAGTTAGCCATGAGCACAAGTTATCATTCGCAGAGTGAAGGGCAGACAGAGATTGTTAATAAATGCATTGAGGGATACTTGAGAAATTATGTATCAGGTCAGTAGAGGACATGGATCAAATGGTTACACTTGGGTGAACATTGTTACAACACCACCTACCATATGACCATTAGGATGACCCCTTTCTGAGCCCTGTATGGGTATGATGCTTCCACTTTTGTAGACCAGATATTTGGCGATACCAGGGCCCCCAAGGCCAAGGAGTGGATTCAGGAGGGTCAAGATATCCTCAAGATACTCAGGGAGAACATACAGGCTACTCAGAATCAATAGAAGATATATGCAGACAAGCACAGAGTTGAGCACAGTTTTGAGGTGGGAGACTTCGTTTATTTACGCCTCCAGGCTTACTGACATTCATCTCTTAAAAAGAAAGGAGCAAAAAAACTCCAACCTCATTTCGATGGTCCATACAAGATCATTCGGAAGGTCAGAGAGGTAGCATATGAGCTAGAACTACCCCCAAAGAGCAATATTCACAACGTATTTCATGTCTCCAATCTCAAGAAGGTGGTTGGTCAACAAATTGTTACATCTTCCAAGCTGCCTCCCCTTGATGACGAGGGACAATTAGTTCTGATTCCGGAGCGCATCCTAGAGGTGCGAGAGTGGAAACTGAGGAACAGAATCATCAAAGATTACCTGTTTCAGTGGAAAGATCTGCCTATAGAGGAGGCCACTTGGGAGGCAGAACAGGTATTACAGCACCCAGCTTTACAGTTGCTTGAGGACAAGCAAATTCGAGTGGGGAGGACTGTAGTGTCCTCTTATACTTAGGCATTGAGGACCAACCCTCTAACCTATGTGATTCCTATAGGTTCAAGCGGGTACTGACAGTCAAGGAATCAGTCGAAGACTGATGCCATATATAGAATATCTAGGGCATCAATATTATATCACCATTGGGTCGAAGAGGGCCACTAGAGCCAAAGTCCACCTGCATGCATGAAATCTGGGCATTATTTAATGATGCATGCACCCGATTAAGTCTGCATGCGCATGCATGCAAGTCAACTGCAAATTAGAAGATAAAGTGACCTAATTAGGTCAAAAGTTAGGGTTTTCACAGTTGAGAGTTATAAAAGAAAGATAAAGTGAATGGAGAAGTCACTTATGTGATAATTGATTTGTGGAGTCGAATTGGAGAGCTCGGCGAGCTAAGTTGGGGTTGAGCGCATGCTCAACTAACTGGTGCATTTCGGAAGTGAAATCTATCTGCCCTAGTTCATCATTAGGTTGGATCATCCAGGTTCAACACTAGTTCATCATCAGGTTACATTCTACAGTTATTTCAGGAGGTTGATTATTCATCCAGCTAGAGGGTTTCACCGTCACACCATGTCACCGTGATTAGAGACAAAGCAATTTGTTTGCCTACCTACAGGGTTCAGAACTTCCGCATGCTACTTCCATCATCATCAAAGGGGTATTATAACCCTAGTGCACATCATCCAGGCTTCCAGCAGCAGCTTATTTATTATTCTAGAGCTTATATAGTTTGAGAGGAGGGCGCATTCACCTACAGAGGATGATTTTGTGTATGTCCTTATTCCTCCGGAAGAATCCTTGCATGCTGGGACCAGTCTCTTCACCATCATATGATCTATATACTGGTATGTACATGCATTGATTTCTCCTATTTTATAGCATCTCAGTATTTTTCTAGGGCACATATTTGCATGCAAAGTTTGGGGTTTGCTTTCCTATTTGATTAAGGAGTAAGTCTATTATCCATCTACAGTATACACATAAATAGGAAAATATCAGTTTAGGATATTACAGGGAATTACCATGGGAAATACCACGGGTCACCCAATACCGTGGGCCCGTAAACTGTTGGCCAACAAACATCTCAAAAAATTTCTTTTGGGGGTGAAGAAAACCCCCATTAGGGGCCCGCTAGTCCCCAGACCCTCGCGATGGGCTGGGGGGGTGATGTCCCCCGCACCCCCCTGTTGGGATGAGTGTACAATAAAACTAGGGTAAACTCATGGTTGAACGTTAACAACTCTGAATCTGGAAGATCAAGCTCCACAACCAACACACAAAAGGGACCAACGATACAAATATGCAATGTAGAAGACATTGACAGATTCTCCATATAATTGGAAAAGTAACCAGCCAGAGGAGTAATAACTCTGAGATTAGGTTTAAGACTAAGTCCAAAAACTAGAACCCAATTGTTGATAGACTCAAAGTTGTGCTTTGTTCAAGGAGACAAGATTTACTGCCAATATATAAAAATACATTTGAACAAACTTCCCTTCCCTTTCTCTTTTTTTAAATACCCTTCTTGTATAAGTTTAATGAGTCCAAGAAATCAAGCTCAAGACATTCTTCATTTTTTAAGCAAGCTCAAAGAAGAGAGAGAAGAATTCTTAATAAAGCATTGATCCGTGGATTTTACGAGCCCAAATTAGTGGATGCTCAATGATTTTTTCACAGTTTGAGAGTCTGAAAATGCCAAAGAAGACTCTAAGAGGAAACTTTTTCATCAAGTTAGTCTCGAAAGTCCTAAACAATATAAAACAATCCATAGGAGAACACTCTTATCTCAGGAGAACTAAGGTATTCATTTTTTGTACTTAGTCGGTGAGGTCTGAAAAAGGGTTAAACTATCACCATATCAACGCTCCTTTAAGAACAAGCACAAAGCTTTGGTTTAACAAGTGTGAAGGAAATCAATGTCACTAGTGTTGTTCCATTCATTTATGAGTATGGGGCAACAAAGAAATAAACTTGATGACTTTTTCCTAGAGTTTAACGAACATGAAAATAGCATGAAGAACGCTCAAAACCTTTTCATATTTTAAACCAAATCAAGAAAAATAAAAAAGTCAGCTCAAAATGGTTCATTTTCCGTAAGTTTAGTCTCCCATGCGCGAAAAAGAGATAAACCTATACCTGGGAATACTCTTCTAGACATAATGAACTAGAGCATTCATTTTTCGTAAGTAATCCACATGGTCCAAAAAAGAGGTAAACCTATACCAATATGGATGTTCCTTCAAGTCCTTTAACAAGTTTAAAGTGAACAAGATGACTCGACAATCTTTTGAAGTTTAAGGAGTCTAACAAGAGATTAAAGACAACTCCATATACATTTCACGTAAAGTTTTAGCGAGCCCATAAAATTCAACATGTGGCCTCATTATTTTTAACGAGCTCGAAGGAAAGCTGGAAGAATGTTCTTAATGCGAGGAGACGAGTGTCAGGGGCATGCAGAACTGGTTCCAAGTGCAAGGGACAAACCTAATCATAGTGCAAGGAACATGAGAAATATAAGGACACTTTAGGAGTGTCTCCTCTAGGTAAAGGATTTCAATTTGCAACGACAAAATTATAAAAGGATGAGCGATGATGAGAGCAGAGATGAGGGATTATATAACGAGCTAAAAGCATGGAATCTGACATCAGGCTCATAAGAGTGAGTAGGGTATATGCAAATGCAATTATAACTTTAAAAAAAAAGAGCAGGACCAATAAACAACCGTGAATCCAACTAAGAATCCTATCTCCAAGAAACAGTAGTACCAAGATCATATTCAAAATAAGAGATTTTATACAGGTCTCTTTGGTAGAAACATTTGCAACTTTTATATCTCCAACAATAGGCATAGTTAAGGTAGAGATAATCGAGGAAGAATCTATAGTGCCAAGGCCGAAGGATTTATAATCAATAATATCAACCTCAAGAGGAAAGCTAAATTTGAGAGAGATGATGGATTCTATAGAAACACACTCAATATCATGGGAGTAAGAAATTCTACAACTAGAATCAAACTCACCAAGATCAATGACTTGATGCTTGATGGGAGAGTCCAAAGACTCGATAGTGCCATCATATCAGGATCGATCATCAGAAAGATCAGACTCAAAAAGCAAGTCGGGGATAGATCTAAACACAACCGAGTCAACATCTAAAAGAATGTTAAACTGTATCATAAACTCTAAGAATACTTCATCTGAAGGAAGTATACTATCCCAAATGGAACACATGTCCAAACATTCAATTGGATCAATAGGTTAGAGAGTGGGATCCAATGTCTCCATTGGATAGATCACCTGGTCAACTACTGGGATTAAATTCCAAGAAGGTCAGCATGAATATAGAGGCTTCTTATTAATATAAATTGGACACGAGAGATATGAGGCCACATAATTCACCTGTGGTGGGGTAGTGTCTACTGAAACAATAGGAATTGACAAAGGATAGACTTGGTCTATAGTTGGGTAATTAGAGGGATCAACAAATTCCAGTTGATCAATAATGACAATGCTTTCGTTGTAAGGAAAATACAACACACGACAGAGCGTAGACACCATACCTTTCATAGCACATACATAATCATTCCCAATGATCCTATTGAAGTCCAAGGGGTCCTCTATAACCATAAAATCATCTAAGGCAATCTTCCCACCCAAAGTAACAGGTATTTGAGAAAGAACTCCCAATGTTTGACCAGGTCTTGTATCAAAAGTTAGTGGTTTATTAAAATTCCACATGATGTTGGAATATCCAATACCTCACCAAGCATGTGTAGATAAAATACTAAGAGAGGCTCCTTCATCTACAATACAATGAGAAACCATGTAGTTTTTAACTAGGACCTTTATTTGCAAAGGTGCAGTGGAAGGAAGGTGTGACTCATCTAAACTATTCCAATCAGGAAAGCAATCTGAGGACTCAGCGTAGGTTCATTCAAAGCAAAGTTATTTCCCCCTTGTCTAGAAAGTTATGAACTGGCAATGAAGAAAACATGTCTAGGAGATAACTCACTCTCCAAAGGAAGATTGGGAGTGATCGAATATTGCATCGATCCAACCACTTGATGCAGGTCACTCTCCAAAGGAAGAGTGGGATTAACCAAGATTGCATTGGTTCAACCACTTGATTAACCAAAGGTTGAATAGGTTGTTGAGAATTCACAGTTTTTTCCAGAGAAAAATATCCTTGAGACTTAGACCACACTCTTTGTACTTCTGCAATAGCAGGACACATGTGAGTAAGGTGATATCCCTTACAAATATTACAAGGGAATTTAGCCTTGCATCCTAAGCATTTGGTTTTCTCAACAGTGTCAACATGAATTAAATTGGATGATTGTTTTCTCCCACCATGACCTCCATAGGCTAGGTAGTTTCCCCCAGCATTACTAGAAGAGGCTGGGTGGATGGATCCAACATGACTTGTAGAGGATGGTTGTTTTCCCCCATCATGACCTCCAGAGGCTAGGTGGTTTCCCCCAACATGACTAGTAGAGGCTAGGTGGTTGGGTCCAACATGATTTGCAAAGGCTGGTTGTTTTCACCCAACATGACATGTAGATGCTAGGTGGATGCTGCTAGCATGAATTTTAGAGGTTGGGTGACTATCCCCTTGCTTTCGCATCTTCTTTGGATTCTTCATCCTTTTATTACTTTTAGATAGCTAGTTACTAGTATCATAACTTTCACCACATGAAGAGGAAGGAGGAGCAGATGATGCTACTAGTGAAGGCGACACATTATTTTGATTCCCTTGATATAAGGTGCTTTCTTGAGAAGCATCAGGAGCATTCAATATAGTCGGAGTGGAAAAAAACCAAACCGGTAGGACAAGGGTGAATCCCGGAAGACTTATAGTGGCCATCAAGGGAACACCAAGTCTCACAAGCCCACGGGGAACACCAAGGGTCTCTTAGGTCCACAGGGATACTAGCCATAGTTTTCAACTCAACAAGAAATAAAAATCTGAGGTTGATTAGCAACCAACATCACAGAGAGCACTCCAATAGAATAAATTCCTAAGTATCTATACCAAGCAAACAAAGATACCTTCCAAAGGAAATTCTGGGATGATGAGGGCCCATGACTAACCAGTGAAGCGAGAAGGACAGTTACCTAGGGTCCACAATACAGTAACTTTGGGGAAAATGTTTGAATCACCAACCACTTTTCTAAAGAGTTGCACGGGGTTTCCTCCCATGTATGCCTTAGGTACAGTGAAAATAATCTTCAACCGTCACTTGTGTAGAGTCCTAAAGGTCAAGATACTAAGGCTACCAAACTTGCAAAAAGGGTCTGGGGGAACCGTCATCATTTCATTCTATGCACATGGGAAAGGTAGCTAAGCCTAAAATTCAAATAGCATCGGCGCCACACTGGTCCAAAAGGTGGCACTGAGTGAATCCCCGAAAATGCAACAACTCTGGTGTATGCTCAATTGAGTATTGGAGGGGTATCTCCGCAACTCAATCTCACACAACCTCGTGTTTGAATCCTGTGTGAGAGGAGCTTTCTGGATCACATTTTGCAAGCTTGGGTTTCCTTGAATAAATACCACTATGTTTTGAGTTTAATTGTTCTAGACAATTTAAATGTAAGCCCTAGTCCATAACACTATCCTAGACTAGTTGATGTCGTCCTAAAAAAATAAACATTTCTAATACATTTTAATTATCAACGTTATTTCTAAATGCTCTTGATTACTCAAAAAGGTAGCGATGATGAAACTAATGAATTTTTTTACTTGAAAGCAGAAACAACATGGAAAATGAAAAAGAGTTTCAAAATTCAAATCTTTTACTTCTCTTTTTCTTTTCAAAACTGAAAATGTAGGGCACAAATAAAAGAGCTATTTTATTGTTTCAAAAAATAGAGATATGCAAAAGCACCAAAGACAAATGACACTAGCCTAAATTCATATGAAGCAAAGACTTATTCTTTTGTTTTTCTTATAAAATGAAAAAATAAAATGAACTATAAACAAGTACATCCATATGGTGTAATGACAAAGAAAATGAACTTATGTATTATGTCCACAAACCAGAGCCCTAGACTGACCTAAGGTCTAAAGACCTCTCTTAGAAGGAATACTTGCATAAGAGAGAAACTAAACCACTTTGGAATAATTATTTTGACCAAAAATACTTAGTAAGACAAGGATCATATGGTTCACAAGTTCAGTATATACCTACTAACAGAGGCTGATCAAAACACTATACAAAACAAGGTCATGCCAAACAAGGAGATCAAGCACAGAGAAAAAAATAATCCCAAATGATTCAAAAGGGATTCTAACATCAAGTTGAGATCAATCACAAGAGAGGACAACACTTCCAAGTGGTCCTACATAGACCTAGTAACAACAGAGACTCCAATGGTTGCAACCAAACCCTTCCAAAATAGCCCCAAAAGTGAAAAAAGCAACTTACAGGAGGGACTCGCTAGTGAAAAATAGTAACAGTGGTGTTTAAAACATAGGTGGAAGCACTATCCACCAGTGTGTATCAAGGAAAAATACTATTGTATTCACTAGCACAAGTCTGTGGGTACTGAAAGGTGCAAAAAAGATGAATCCAACTCCCAAAATGACAAGGAAAGTTTCTCTAATGACTCAAGGATTATCCCTAACCTAAAATTAAGACTCAAACATTCAAACATACTGTAAAAATAAACCTAGAGACCCCAAAGAATATAGGCTTCTCCCCAGTGGAGTCGACAATTCTATTGTTAGGGAAAGTGTTCCTATGGGTGGGGTGAGGGCAACAACGTACTAGGGTTGCAAATAGACTGAAGGTTTGTACCTTACAAACTGAAGGTTGATCCAATATTTCCTTGAATCCTTCTCTTACTCTCTAATCAAGGAACTTGTAAAAACACTTCAAACCTTCCTCAAACCAATTTGAATGCATATAAAACATTGATATTCAGAAGAATACAAAACCCTGATCTCATAAGCATCAACATATAATGAAAAGTTGAGAGATACACAGTGATTTGGAAAGTGAAGAATGCCAAATATTTATTAATCAATGAAACAAGTACAAAATATACCTTCTCATCATTCAAGGCACCTCGTGAAACCTTCAATATAGATCACCTGCTTCTCTGCTCCAAGAATCCCAACCTCCAATCTCTGCAACAAGGGTATATAGAAACTAGGGCATAGGTGAGGGGGATGAGAGTCCAAATCCTCCTGGCATAGCAATACTATAGGACCATTCCCCTTCATGGTCCCCCCTCCCTCTCTTATATAGCAAATGGAAGATATGGGGTCGAGGAGGGAGCAATTACAACCGAGGAGGTAGTTCCAAAACCACCCAAACCACCTAATTCCAGGGTTTTTATATTTTTTAGGAATTTTGAAGGTACACGCTAGTGGACCAAAGGAAAGTCACATGCAACACGCTATTGGAACACTAACAACACGCATGTGCAATGTGAAAAATGATGGTGGACCAAAGGAAAGGGGCGTTTTTTGGGGGGGAATGCCATTTTTAGGGTTCTCTAGGGGTTTTCAGGAGGTGATTTGGTCTAGAAACTTGTTCATCTACTCCCTAAGTATCTAATGAACCAAGAAAGAGGTATGGGGATGCTACAGAAGTCCCAAATATGGCTCTTCCATCCATTAAATGTCCTTTGGGTGAGCAACACTAAGTTCATGCAGTATCATCATACAAGTGTCGTCATACGACCAAAACATGTAAGTGTCGTCACAGATAGAGAAGTGCCAATTTTGGCTATAATAGACCCCTTACTTCGATCCTCGGTCATATGTGCGATATGCAGTCCCATTTTGGGTAATATTTCCCCATCTTCCTCTACACTGCTGGGGAGATGACTCTTTAAGGGACATTAGAAATAAGTTGGGCAAACTCAATGATAAGGTAGAGCCTAAGCAAGGCGTGTTCTAGTGTGAAATAATTTGTGATAAGGTTTACTCGGAGAAAGGTTTACTTGAAGCAATCCATCTAGTGTTGGATAACCAGAGACATATTTATCAAAAATTCTATTATGAACATATTCCATTTAAGTGCAAATCATGCCATATATATTGACACTTTTAAAAATAATGCAAGAAAATTGGAAATGCAGTCTTTGATCCTTAGATGCAGGAATATAACTAGAAACCAACGAGGAAGAAGTCCAAGCAACTAGAAACTGCAAATGAAAAATGAAATCCCTCTTCCTCTATGGTAGTGATCATAAGGAGCTTAATAAATATAGGGAATAAGTTCAAATTTTACATCCAGGAAATCCCTCGTAATACTACAAAAGTAATAGGAACATAAGAAAGAAAATATCAACCTCTCATCTCGCCTATGAAACCACCTCCTCCTATGGAGGTTCCAAGAATATTTTTCGAAGTTGTGGCAACTTAGGTGAAAGAGCGTGGCTCATATTTCCCCCAAGGACTCTCATCCATTATTTATGGAGTCTCCATATGAGAAGTCAGAAAATATGATTTTCCAATAGATTAGTTAGAGGAAGCTGAAGGAGAATAAGAAACACAAGATATTGTAGCAAGACTATTAACAAGAAATCAAGCAAGGTATTCTCAAACAAAAGAATAAAGTGGTTGAGGTAGAAAAAAAAGTCCACCAAAAAAAGGAGGAAACCATGGAAAGAAGTGCAAGAGGAAGTCACAAATCAAGGGAAAATCCTTGGATTATAGTCAACATTGGATCATTCTTTGATTTTGGAAAATAAGATTAAAGGGAATGGAACTAAAGGTACTCCTAGTTTGCAATAGGGAGGATCTACCAATCCATCAGTTAAATAATGAAGACAGTCTCCTAGAATTGTAGAAGGATGGGAAGTATAGGAAAAGAAGAAGCTACAAACATTTAATCAAGATGAAAAATCCTTAGTACGCCCTCCTTCTATAGAAGACTAAATTGCAGGATCAAGACACGAAATATTTAGGACAAAAACAATGGAAAATTAGTAATAGTGTTGTGGTCGATTCAAGAGGTGCCTCAGGGGGGATATGCACTATGTGGGACAATAGTAAGATTGAGTTATTTGATTCTATCTAAACTCAACATTGTATCTTCATGGATTTGCTAAGCATCAAATATTAGAATAATTTTGAAGTGTTTAAACTATATGTTCCAACTCACTATAAGGAAAAGTAATATTGTTGGAAAACTCTAATGAATGAAAATAATCATGATTAGGTGATGGCAACTTTATGGTTGTTGGAGACCTAAACACATTTTTATCCTTGGAAGAGAATATAGGAGGTGGTAGTGTTCGAGATGCATCAAGAGAAATTTTGGAGGATGTAATTTCATAATTGGACTTAATTGATATAGAGCCAAAAAGAGGGAAATACACTTGGAACAATAGAAGAATAGGGGTAGGGAACATTGCTTCCAAATTAGATATGTTCTTAATCAATAGCAGCTTCCTAGAGGAGGATCTTGAAATCTTTTCCTCTATAATTCCCTCTATTTTATCAGATAACAAACCAATAAGTCTCACTCTGTCTATAGAATAAAAATATAGCCCCCTCCCCTTTAAATTCAATCCTTTGTGGCTTAATTATCGAGAGGCTAAAGAATTTATAAAGTATGCTTGGAAAAATAAAGTGGAAGGATCTCCAAGATTCATATGGGAATCAAAGCTTAAAGCTATTAAAAATGCTCTAAAGGATTGGTTAAAAAAGGGCTACATTGAGCCTAATGTTAAAAAAATTAAGATACACGAACATATAGCCTCAATTCAAAATCAGATAGAACAAGAATAACTCACTATTAATCTCCGAACAGAAGATCAACAAGCTTATAAAAATATGCAAAAATTCTATAGAAAAGATGAGGAACACTAGCAGTTAAAATCCAGAAGTGTATGGTTAAAATTAGGGGACATGAATACTAATTTTTTCACAGGGAGGAAAGATCTAGAAAATGCACGAACAATGTAAAAGAAATTACCAATTCGCAAGGCAACATATTATCATATTATAAATTAATTAAAGCATAATCATTTCAACACTTTAAAAAAAATATTAGTATTCTAGCCAATATTTGAAATGTGGTCACTCAAATGGAGAATTCTAAGTTAACCTAAGAAATTGAAGAAAAATAGGTCTTAGTAGCGATTTGGTCTCTAGAATTAGACAAAGCCTCAAGTCCATATGGGTTTTATATTTCCTTCTATATAAAATATTGGTGTCTAATCAATCATGACCTCTACAAAATGATAAAATGGTATTTGAGGAAAGGTAAGTTGGGAGGAAGTACAAACTCGTCCTTTTTGGCCTTAATCCTAAAAGAAAAAAATCCAGCATCCTTCTCACAGTTTAGGCATATCTTGCTATGCAACTTCTCATACAAAATTATAACAAATATTATATCAAACCGTGTCAATCCTCTTAATCATATCTAATATTAGAGAATCAGGGAGGATTTATTCTGAAAAGGAAAATTCTTGACAACATGATCCTTATGCAAGACGGGATCTACTCTAGTCAAATTGAGAACTAGGAATTTGGATTTTCTCAAGAAATTTGGATTTTCATATCTATTCATATAACGGATTCATGCTTGCATCTCTAGTCCCTAGATATCTCCTCTAGTCAATTTCAAACCTTATGAATTTTTTAAAGGGGAAAGAGAGTTGAGACAAGGATTCCCTCTATCTCCTATGTTATATATTATTATGTCTAATACTCTTAGTAGAAAGCTTGAACAAGAAAGGGTTCATGCAAATATTCCTGGAATTTGAATAGATAGAGGTGTCAAGGAGATTGGCAGACCTGGAATATGAAAATTGGTTCTTGGAGGACAAATGTAATGGAAACGTTATGCTTGTAATAAAAATCTGAATGATAGCGATGGCCATTTTGAATGAGGAAACTATGCATGCGGGAGTGGGGGACGTGAAGGTTCATTCTCAGAACAATTACACCAGGTGTGGGAATGCCAGCATGGCGCTAGACCCACCCTGGGGAATCAAGAGGTAGTGGAGTGGAAATTCCTAGGGGAATTGGTCGTTAGCTGCAAAAGACCCAGGAAAAACAAAGAAGGATAAATAAGGAAGCATATGCTAGGAGGCGGGACGCCACTGAGTATGTCGGAGGAAGGAATTGCTTGTTGGGTGAGCACTCTATGTTAGGAAAGGATTTATCACTGGAGAACTGGAAATGATTTTGACTGTCAACACTCTTGGCATGCATAGTTTAGCTCAGGAGTGATTGAGGACGAAGACATATGTTCCTAATCTACGGTTGGGTGGAAAGTGGTTGTTCCCTTTTCATTGTGGCTCGTATTTCAATAGGTTCTAGTACTGAGTATTGTTCCTATTATTTTTATTGAACTCTAGGTATGTTTGTTCATGTTTAAGATGTGTTTAATGTCAATGAAATGATGAAATAGCATCTTAGATTTAATAACTCTTATAACTATTGATTCATACCCGATTGTGGGATGTTGACATCTTGTACTAGAGTAAATGGAAACTAATCTGTGTAATAGTGCTTTGTAAGGAATTACCAGTTTACTGCATGGTTTTCTTTAACTAGTGAGCATAGGGAATGTTTGTAGATGTATATCTGTATTTCCATGTTGTTGTAAGGATAAGAGAATGCCTTAGGTTTGTTGATGAAATTATCGTTGTAAAATGTGTGTGTGTGTTCATATATGTATCCTCTGGTAGTTCTTTAGTTCCGCACTATTTTGCTTAGAAGTATACTATGCTTAGGATTTTAGGACTTGGTATACCGTCTTTAGATAGTCTGATGTGGGATTCAATCGGCTCCAACTTTAGTCAAATCACCAAGTTAAAAAACCCAGCCTACGGTCCTGATAAATCCCAACAAAGAGCGGAGTTCAAGTCTGCGATGAACTAGATTGATTTAGAATTGCATTCCCATATCCGTAGTTAACTCAACTGCTAGTTGGATCAGTGGAATCCTTGAGGACCGTCAGATCTAGATCGACGGTGGGCCCCAAATATCCTAAGGCGGATTTTATAAAAATTCTGCACACCAAGAGTTTGTTAATCTGTGCTACTTGAATCCATGAAATGGCTCATAGCCATTGATATTCTCCGTGATATATCCCAGTCATTGATCATAAAGGTGTTTTATCCACGAGCACCTCTAGTTCTCAACGCTTATCTCGAGTGTTAGTTCATTCAGCATAGTTATTCTCGACCGTTGATCTGACGACCCTAACCATAGATCTACCCAAGATGTATGTTCCTTACCCTCTGCAATCTTAGTTGAAATTGATCACTGGAGG
Organism: Pseudotsuga menziesii; assembly: GCA_001517045.1. NCBI lineage: Eukaryota > Viridiplantae > Streptophyta > Pinopsida > Pinales > Pinaceae > Pseudotsuga > Pseudotsuga menziesii. The sequence continues at coordinate 132,699 of LPNX010089879.1, read as the reverse complement.
GATCAAATTTCCACTGCATCTCAAAGCTTATCTCTCATTTTCTACGATTAGAGTTTATCTATTAAGCAAGCTTATATCATGGTTGATGAAGAGTAGGGTTGATGAATGGGATGTGCTCTTATGTTTAGGATTGCTTTAGTTATGAATATTTTTATTGGTAGGATATGCACTTACTCTGTTCCCATTCCCTGGACCTCATAGGTTTACTTAGTTCCTGGAAGATACATTCATGCTTTGCCTGAATGACTGTAACTTGTGCTTGGTGTTTTGGGTGGCTCAAATAGTGTAGCACGGTTCCTTTAAAGTTTTACCAAGATGTTGTATTTTTTTATTGTTAAATCCATCCTAAGGGACTCTTGGTAGGGAAGCCAATGTGCTCTCCCTGGTTTAGCCTTCCCTATTTATTGAAACCCTGTATAATACTCTAAGTACCTAAGGGGAAGAAAGTGTGAAGGATAGTTTCGTTGTTGAAGTTATTAAGAACTGGCCATTACACCCCCCCCAAAACACCTAATTCAGAGCTAGTTTAAGTAACTCAAACTGCTTAAAGTTGGGAGTCCTTTGAGGTTAGGGATATTTCCTCAGTCGTGCCAAGGATTCACTAAGAAGTTAGGCAAAAACCCTTGATTCGAAAGGCCTGCGAAATCCTATGATGTTAATACTTCCGCGATCCACATAGCGAAAAGCAGAAGAGAAAAGAGAAGTCTTAAGAATGTTAATACTTCCGCAATCCACGATCTGCACAACGAAAAGTGGAAAATAAAAGTGAGGTATTAAGAATGTTAAGACTTCCACGATCCGCACAGTGGAAAGCGAAAAAGAAAAGTTAAGTCTTAAGAATGTTAATACTTCCACAATCTGTGATCCACACAACGGAAAGTAGAAAGTGAAAAAGAAAAGTGAAGTCTTAAGAATGTTAAGACTTCCGCGATTCGCACAGGGAAAAGCGGAAAGTGGAAAAGAAAAGTTTAAGCCTTAAGAATGTTAAGACTTCTGCGATCCGGGATCCGCACAGCGGAAAATGGAAAATGGAAAAGCAAAGTTAAGTCTTAAGAATGTTAAGACTTCCACAATCCGCGATCTATACAGCCGAAAATGGAAAGAGGAAAAGAAAAGTGAAGTCTTAAGAATGTTAATACTTCCATGATCTACGATTTGCACAACGGAAAGCGGAAAAGAAAAGTGAAGTCTTGAGAATGTTAAGAATTCCGCGATCTGCACAGCGGAAAGTGAAAGGCGGAAAAGAAAAGTGAAGTCTCAAGAATGTTAAGATTTCCGTGATCTATAATCCGCATAGCAGAAAGCGGAAAGGAAAGGTTAAGTCATAAGAATGCTAAGTATTATGTGATCTGCATAGCAGAAAGCGGAAAGGAAAAGCAAAATCAGAAAGGCGGAATATGGAAGGTGGAGATGCGGATAAATGAATTTGTCGTTTGTCAAGTTTTCGATTCCTGGAGTCCGCAGCAGAAGGCATAAGTCAGAAATCAGTTCAATGCGGAAATGACCTTCTAACTGCTTAAGTGGATTCACATGCGGAAATTTTAACGTTGTTTATTATCTTAGCCTAAGGATGATTAGTTATGAAAGGTTATAGCCCAAAATTCATGTGAAAGAAGTTATATTTACAACAACAAAAAATTATATATGCATTTTTACTGGTTATTGGGGTATGTTACATATGGTATCAGAGCCACAGATTTCAACCTTGTCGCCCTTTGGGGAACATCTAGTTCCGCTGCACTATGGAAAATTTGTTTTGTTGTGCTAAACTTTTTTGTGTTGGAATGTTTTGTGTGCAAAACAGGGAATTGCTCTGTAACAGTGTACAATTATGACCTCACAAAATGAACCTGAGTACCCACCTAAAGAAGGTACACCAGTACCTCACCCAACGCAACTAGAACCAAAGCGTTCTTAAGCTATCCATGTACTTGAAACCATGAAGAATATGATAGTGGAATTATAGAGCTTCAAAGAAGAAAATGAACAACTGAAAAGGGCTCAAGAAAAACAACAAGAGCTCAATGAGATAATATTGAAAAGCTTGCAGGAGAGGAACAACAAGGAAAAACCACCAACAGAAGCAGGGAGGGACCCGGAAGTAGGGGACACTGCAGAAAGAAAAGACAGTTCCTCCTAGGAAACTCAAAAATCTGAAAATCAAGCCCAGACACCGGCTAAGAGAAAAATGGACCACCTGGAAGGAGAATTCAAGAATATTAAACCCACCAATTTTGAAGGGGAATCAAGGACTGGAGAAGAATCAGAAGCTTGGTTGTTGGATGTTAAAAAGTACTTTCAGATATACAACTACTCCAACAACATGAAGGTAAGGATAGAAATTTACAACCCAAAAGGAAAGGCCAGTATTTGGTGGCAAGACCTAAAGATATCCCATGGATTAAAGTAGAAGAACCTGGAATGGTCAAATTTCAAGAAACAGTATTTATCATAAATTTATTATGAACAAAAGACCAAGGAATTTTATGAATTGAAACTTGGTCAGATGACCATGGAGGATCTCATCAATAAATTTCTAGATCTGTTACGGTTCATGTCGTACATTAAAAAAGAAAAGGTAAAAATCCAGTGATTCTTAAGATGCCTACCCTAGTCCTACAAAGAGAGGATTGAATTTGATAACCCCAAGACTCTGGATGAAGTGTTAAGAAAAGAAAGACTATGCTTTGAGAAGTATAAACAAAGGAATGACCTTTCCAAAACCTGGAAGGATAAGAAGCAAGAAAATTTCAATCAGTGGAAGAAGGGCTTCTAGCCACCACCCTTCAAGAACATGCCAAGGAATCCTCAAGGAAATTCCTACAACAAAAATGGATAGTTTCAGCATAAGGACAATAAACCTGTGCAACTTGGACCAAAAGGGGTTGTTGGAACCCCTAAAGAACCTATTAAGTGTTGTGAATGCGAAGGTCCCCACGTACGAAGGAACCTCCCACTCCTCAGTGAATCTAACAATGCTTTACACAACCTGCAAGAAGCTTCCACTGTGGGAGAAATTGGCAAAAGTTCCCACTGAATTAATGCATCTCATGAAGATCGACAGGCAGATCATCAATCTGCAATCGTAGAGATTGAAGGTACTATTTCTAACCAAAATCTCTCTATATTAATTGATCCAGGAGCTACTTTAAGTTACATCACTCATAAAATGATGGAGAACTGTCAGCTCACCAAGGTAAGGCTTTCAAGGCCTTGGTCAGTCCAACTGACCACTGGAGCAAAAAAGAAGGTAACAAATTTTGTTGCAAATTGTGAAATTTCAATACATGATCATGTAACTAGGATCAATTTGAATGTGTTTCCTCTAGGGTCTTATGATATGATTATTGGCATGGACTGGTTAGAAAAATATAAAGTAGTATTAAATTGCTTTGATAAAACCTTTACTTATGTAGCTGAAGATAAAATTGTTAGGAAGGTAAATGGTTTTAGTAAGCATGTTTCCTTAAGGCAGATTTCAGCCTTGCAATTAAGGAAGTGTTTGAGGAAGGGTTGTAAGCTTTATGTTGTAAATATTGTTGACCTAATCCTTAACAAAACCCCAACATCTGTAAGGGGCCGCCCAATTTTAAGTGAATTCATGGATGTGTTCCCAAAGGAGATACTTGGACTACCCCCTCCACGAGAAATAGATTTATCCATTGAAGTTATACCTGGGTCTGCTCCAGCAGCCAAGGTACCTTATCGAATTAGTATCCTTGAGTTAATAGAATTGAAAATTCCAGTAACAAGAACTGCTAGATAGGGGTTATATCAGGCCTAGTGTATCACATTGGAGAGCCCCAGTTTTATTTCTCAAGAAGAAGGATGGGATTTTAAGACTGTGCATACACTACAAACAATTAAATAAAGTGGCCATCAAGAAAAAGTATCATGTGCCTCGGATAAATGGTTTGTTCGATCAAGTAGGGGGAGAAAGAGTCTTCTCCAAGTTGGATTTGAGGTCTGGTTACCACCAGATCAGGATTAAGGAAGAATATGTTAACAAAACAACCTTTAGGACTCGATATGGGCATTACAAATTCGTAGTAATTCCATTCGGCTTAACCAATGCCCCTACTACATTTATGTGTCTGATGAATAACATCTTTAACAAGTACTTGGATCAATTCGTGTTGATTTTCATTGATGATATCCTGATCTACTCAAGGACAGAAGAAGAACATCAACAACACTTGAAAATCGTACTACAGACCCTAAGAATACCACCCGCTGTATGCTAAATTCGAGAAGTGTGAATTCTTGAAGAAATAAATTAAGTACTTAGGACATGTCATCTCATAAAAAGGGATTGTGATAGATCCATAGAAGATAAAAACAATTCTGGAATGGCATGTGCCTAAGGATGTCGCTGACATTCGATATTTCATGGGAATCACCGGGTATTACCGGAGGTTCATCCAAGGGTTCTCAAGGATAGCCTATCCTATTACTTCCTTACAAAGAAAGGGAGTAAAATTTGTATGGTCTGTGAAATGTCAGGAGAGCTTTGAAAGTATAAAAAGACTGTTAACCATGGCCCAAATCCTAAAAGTGGCTGACCCCTATAAAGATTACACAGTATGTACCGATGCTAGTAAGGAGGGATTGGGGGGAATATTATATCAATAAGGACATGTGGTGTGTTACAAATCGCTAAATTTGAAGGATCGTGAATGAAATTATGTAGTGCATGATCTACAATTGGTAGCAGTAGTACATGCCTTAAGGATGTGGCATCACTACCTGATAGGGAAAAAGTTCCTTTTATTAACAGATAACACCTGCGTAAAGAATTTGTTTACTCATCCTGGACTCAATTCCAGACAAGTATGATGGATGGCCTTCTTAAGCGAATTTGACTTTGAAGTGAAGCATATCAAAGGTAAGGAAAATAAATTGGTTGATGCACTCGGTTGAAGAATTTACGAGGTATATGAGATCACAGTGAGTCAATCAGAAGGTGATCTGTTGAGCAGAATAAAAATGGCTAGCATCCATGATGTTGAATATGGGAACCTACTTAATAAGATGCTAACAGAAGAGGTAAACTTGAATGGGACAGAATTCAAAGTAGACCATAAAAGGATTAATTTGGTTTAAAAGAAGAATATACATGCCTGATGATGCAGATTTAAAACTGTTTATTTTGAATGAAATGCACAAACCTCCTTATGCAAGACACCCTGGTTACGAAAAGATGATAACAGCCCTGAGGAAGCAATTCGTTTGTCCTAATTTGAAGGTAGATCTAGTTGATTACCTGTCTAAATGTTTGGAATATCAACAGGTGAAGGATGAACACCAACATCCAGCACGTTTGTTACAACCCTTACTAATTCCTGAATGGAAATGGAAGGTAATATATTTGGATTTTATCACAAGTTTGCCTTTGACTCAAAAACAACATTATTCAATTATGGTTGTAGTTCATAAATTAAGCAAGTCTGGTTATTTTATACCTGTGAAATCGACTTATAAGGCTGTCAATGTCGTAGAAATATTCCTGAAGGAGATATTTCGAATTCATGGAGTGCCAAAGAAGGTATTTTCTGACCGAGATGTCCAGTTTAGGTCCAATTTTTGGAAGTCATTGTTTGCAGTGTTAGAAACCAAGATAAATTTCAGCACTAGCTATCACCCTGAAATGGATGGGCAAACAAAATGAAAAAACCAATTCATTGAGGACATATTAAGGATGTATGTCATGTACAGACCCACCAAGTGGGAAGACTATCTGCATCTGGCAGAATTTGCATACAATAATGGCTACCATGCCTCTGCCAAGATGAGTCCATTTGAAATCCTATATGGAAGGAAGTGTACTACCCCTGTTAGTTGAGGTATCCCTGTGGATTGTTTGATGATAGGACCTGAAATGTTGCAATACATGGAACAAATTGTTCGGTAAGTGCAGAAGAATTTGAAGGTGGCCCAGGATCGCCAAAAGAGTTATGCTGACTTGGAAAGACAACATAAAGAGTTCTCGTTCGGAGACCATGTTTACCTCTGATTCAAGCCCAAAAAGAGCTCCCTAAAACTAGGAAGTTGCAATAAATTAGCACCATGGTTCTGTGGAACCTTTCAAGTCTTGGAAAGGATTGGACCCGTGGCATACAAGCTGGCTCTTCCAACACACTTAAGAATTCATAATTTTTTTCATATTTCATTACTAAAGAAATATGTATATGATTCCACTCACATCATTGATTGGCATGTGGTACAGGTGGAACCAGAGGGAGAAATCTAGGTGGAACCTGTGTGGATTCGGGACAGAAAAGAAACTGTGCTTCGGAAGCAAGTTGTCGCTCGGTTTATAGTGCAATGGAAGCAATTTAACCCAGAGGAGGCGATCTGGGAATTAGAAGATTCCCTACGAAAGAAGTACCTAGGTTTGTTTCCTGATAGTATGGAAGATGATGGAGAACACTGTGGATAGTGTTACATTAAGGGGGAAAGGATGTAATATCCCCCAAGTATTAAACTTTATTTGTAATAATTTTGAAAAAAAAAACTATTTTATATTTTGAATGTGATTGCCAGACCTGGAATATGCCAATCGGTCCTTGGAGGACAAATACAACTGAAATGTTATGCTTATAATAAAAATCTGAATGATAGGGACAGCCATGTTGAATGAGGAAACTATGCATGCGGGAGTGGTGGAAGTGAAGGGTCGTTATCAGAACAATTGCACCAGGTGTGGGAATGTCAGTATGGCGCTAGAACCACCCTGGGGAATCAAGAGGTAGTGGAGCGGAAATTCCTGGGGAATTGGTCGTTAGCTACAAAATACCTAGGAAAAACAAAGAAGGATAAATAAGGAAGCATATGCTAGGAGGTGGGATGTCGTTGAGTAGGATGGAGGAAGGAATTGCTTCCTGGGTGAGCACTCTGTGTTATGCAAGGATTTCCCACAAGAGAAATGGAACTGAGTTTGACTGTCACCACTCTTGGCATGCATAGTTTAGCTTGGGGGTGATTGAGGACGGAGAGATCTATGCCTAATATATGGTTGGGTGGAACATGTTTGTTCCATTTTCATTGCGGCTTGTATTTCAATAGGTTCCAGTAGTGAGTATTGTTCCTGTTATTTTTATTGAACTCCGGGTATGTTTGTTCATGTTTAAGATGTGTTTAATGTCAATGAAATGATGAAATAGAAGCTTAGATTTAATAATGCTTATAACTATTGGTTCATACCCGGTTGCAAGATGTTGGCGTCTTGTATTAGAGTAAATGGCAACTAATCTGGTGTAATAGTGCTTTGTAAGGAATTACCAGTTTATTGCATGGTTTTATTTGACTAATGAGCTTAGGGCATATCTGTAGATGTATATTTGTATGATTTCCATGTTGTTGTAAGGATAAGAGAATGCCTTAGGTTTGTTGATGAAAATATTGTTGTAAAATGTGTGTGTGTGTTCATATAAGTATCCTATTGTAGTTCTTTAGTTCCGCACTATTTTGCTCAGAAGTGTACTATGCTTAGGATGCCAAGTCTTGGTATACCGTCTTTAGATAGTCTAATGTGGGATTCAGTCGGCTCCAACTTTAGTCAAATCACAAAGTTAACCAACCCGACCTATGGTCTCGATAATGCCCAACGAAGAGCGGACTTCAAGTCTACGATGAACTGGATTGCTTTAGGATTCCGCGCCCATCTCCACAGTTAACTCGCCTTCTAGTTGGATTAGCGGAATCCTTGAGGACCGTAAAATCTAGATCGATGGTGGACCCCAAATACCCTGAGGCGTATTTTATAAAAAATCCATGCACACCAATAGTTTGTTAATCCGTTCTAGTTGAATCTGTGAAATGGCTCATAGTTGTTGATCTTCTTCGTGATCTATCCATGTCATTGATCATAAAGGTGTTTTATCCATGAGCACCTCTAGTTCTCAGCGCTTATCTCGAGTTTTAGTTTCATTCAGTGGATTTATTCTTGACCGTTGATATGAGGACCCTGACCATAGATCTACCAAAGATGTACGTTCATTACCCTCTGCAGTCTTCGCTGAAATTGATCACTGGAAGGATCAAATTCCCACTGCATCTCGAAGATTATCGCTCCTTTTCTACGATTAGAGTTTATCTATCAAGCAGGTATATATCGTGGTTAATGAAGAGTAGGGTTGATGAATGGGAAGTGCTCTTCTGTTTAGGATTGCTTTAGTTATGAAGATTGTTATTGGTAGGATATGCACTTACTTTTTTCCCATTCCCTGGACCTCATAGGTTGACTTAGTTCCTGGAAGAGACATTCATGCTCTGCCTCAATTACTATAACTTGTATTTGGTGTTTTGGGTGGCTCAAACGGTGCAGCATGGTTCCTTTAAAGTTTTACCAGTATGTTGTATTTTTTTGTTGTTAAAGCCATCCTAAGGGACCCCTGGTAGGGAAGCCAACGTGCTCTCTCAGGTTTGGCCTTCCCTTTTTAGTGAAACCCTGTGTAATACTCTAAATACCTAAGAAGAATAAACTGTGAAGGAGAGTTTAGTTGTTGAAGTTCTTAAGAACTGGCCATTACACCCCCCCCCCAAAACACCTAAGTCTGAGTTGGTTTAAGTAACTCAAACGGCTTAAAGCTGGGAGTAATTTGAGGTTTGGGATCTTTCCTTAGTGGATCCAAGGATTCACTAAGAAGTTAGGCAAAAACCCTTGGGTCGGAAGTCTTGTGAAATCCTAGGATGTTAAGATTTCCGTGATCCGCACAGCAGAAAGCGGAAAAGAAAATTAAAGTCTTAAGAATGTTAAGACTTTCGTGATCCGCGATCTGCACAGTGGAAAGCGGAAAAGAAAAGTGAAGTCTTAATAATGTTGAGACTTCTGTGATCCACACAGCGGAAAGTGGAAAGCATAAAAGCAAAGTTAAGTCTTAATAATTTTAAGACTTGCGTGATCCACGATCCGAACAGCGGAAAGTGGAAAGCGAAAAAGAAAAGTAAAGTCTTAAGAATGTTAAGACTTTTGTGATCCGTGATCCGTGATCCGCATAATGGAAAAGAAAATTTTAAACCTTAAGAATGTTAAGACTTCCTCAATCCACACAGCGGAAACTGGAAAGCGGAAAAGCAAGGTTAAGTCTTAAGAATGTTAACACTACCGCGATCCATGATCCTCACAGCAGAAAATGAAAGCGGAAAGGAAAAGTGAAGTTTTAAGAATGTTAAGGCTTCCGCGATCCACACGACGAAAAGCGAAAAAGAAAAGTGAAGTCTTAATAATTTTAATACTTTCGCGATCCGCGATCCGTACAGCGGAAAGCAGAAGGCGGAAAAGAAAAGTGAAGTCTCAAGAATGTTAAGATTTCCGTGATCCGCATAGTGAAAAGCGGAAATGAAAGTTTAAGTCATAAGAATGTTAAGTATTCCAAGATCCGCGATCCGCGATCTGCATAGCGGAAAGTTGAAAGGAAAAGCAAAATCAGAAAGGCAGCAGGCGGAGATGCGGATAATCGACTTCGTCATTTGTCGAGTTTTAGATTCCCGCAGTCCACAGCAAAAGGAACAAGCTGGAAATCAGTTCAATGTGGAAATGAACTTCTGACTGCTTAAGTAGATTCACGTGCGGAAATTTTAACATTGTTTATTATTATAGCCTAAGGATGATTAGTTATGAAAGGTTATAGCCCAAAATTCATGTGAAAGAAGTTATATTTACAAAAAAAATTATATATGCATTTTTATAGGTTATTGGGGTATGTTACAATTCATAACGTGGATTCATGCTTGCATCTCTAATCCCTAGATAGCTCCTCTGATCAATTTCAAACCTTCTAAATTTTTTAAAGGGGAAAGAGAGTTGAGACAAGGATTCCCTCTATCTCCTATGCTATATATTATTATGTCTAATACTCTTAGTAGAAAGCTTGAACAAGAAAGGGTTCATGGAAATCTTCCTGGAATTTGAATAGCTAGAGGTGTCAAGGAGATTAATCACATAGTTTGCAGATGACACACTATTACTAGGTGGTGCTTCAATAGTAATAGTAGAGAGATTCATACATATTATGGATAAGTACTTAGCATCTACACGTGGAGAAACAAATAAGAAAAAATGTTATGTATCATGGGTGGAATGTGATAGATTCTCCCTAATAAAAATAGCCAATAAGTTAGACTTAATGTACAAAGTGGAATGAAATTACTTTATATACCTCAATATCCCTATCCTTCAAGGTAGAGTTCAATCTTTAAATTGGAATTTGGTGGTTGAGAAGATACATAAGAAAATGGAGCAATGGGGCTCTCACTCAATAAATTTGGCAAGTAGGTTAGTATTTATCAAGTCAGTGTTATCATCCCTTTCCATTTCCCATAATTTTATTCTTCAAGCGCTTGTTGGTGTGCATAATTATATTGACATAATGCAAAGAAATTTTTTATGGCACAGGGAAAAAGGGAACATTAAAAAATCTCAATTGGTAAGATGGAACCGGGTTATTTGTCCCTTTAATCAAGGAGGATTAGCTCTAAGGGACTTTGGAATCCTAAATAAATCTCTAGAGGCTAAAATTCTTTGGAAAATAGCCACTAGTGAAGAGGCTTGGTGGAAAAATGTTTTAGCAGGGAAGTACATTGCTTTTGACCATAGTAGAATTTTTTATCATGAGTTTAATATCAATAAGTACACCTCAATTTGGGGTCTTTGCAGGGCTTCTGCTAATATTCTATAATCTCATGCACCGTAGATTCCCGGTGATGGAAGCAATATACAAATAAGGAAAGATGTAATTCTTGTCAGCAAAGAGTTTGCAAAAACATCGAGCTTCAACCCCTCCAGTTTGGTTTGTGTTCTTTGTTTTTCTGGATGCACTGCTCATCAAGGCAAAGGGATGGTGTGATCAATCACAACATCTACTAGTCATTTTAGGTGCGAAAGGGAAATTATGAGGTAGGGAACCTAGTCTTTGCAACAAATCTTAACAATAGTTTTTTTTCTTGACAAGAATTGGAAATACGGTCCTATTGAGTTGAATCTGTATCTAGAGAAAATTACTAGAATTAGTCTTCTTCCTGAAGGGAGGGATAGTGACTGCGATATCAAAATTTTAGGTATTATCTGAACTTCGATTCTTCTTTGGAATTATTCTTATTCTCTAGTTCATATTTAGAGTTTGCTTTTGGTTTAGAGGTCAATCCAGGAAGTAGTATAGTGTGTAGTAAGTTTGATTTTGAACCAAGAATTTGTGCTGAGGATTTTCTTTGTCTGAGATAATTCTTAAGCGGAAATTGGTTTGATAAGAATGGGTAAGAGGGTCCTACTCACTCTTAATCTGTTGGAATAATGTAGAAATGATAGGCAAATTGACAGGGCTTGAGTTGATGTGTACTTTCTATACTCAGCATGGTTTGGTTTGAGATCCACCTTTCTTGGATCTATGATCTGGTTTGTTATGATGTTTGTCATCTATATATTGTAACTATTTCTTCATCAATAATTGAATTGGTTTGGCCATTCCTTTGTGTATGAGAGCGAGCCTTTGTGCTCAGCTCCACATTGCCTCTTTGTTTGTGTTAATCTGGTATCAGAGCTCCAAGTGAGCGCAAGCATTGAAGGAGCTGAAATTTTTTTTAGCCATTGCCATCATCGTGATTCCTGCTGTGGGAAAGCCACGAGCTGCTGTGGGCAAGCCTGACCAGTGATTTCCTCCATCGAAGAAACAATACCTCATCGAAATCAGTAATGAGACTGAGCACCTACGCACCATTAGCAATCAGCTACACCAGCAAAATCAGCATGGAGGTATAATTTTTTTTGGCAGACGCCATGGAAGTATCCAACAATCTGCAATTTGGAGAATTGGGTTGGAGCTCAACGCTGGTGGTAAAGCCCACAATTTTTTTTTGAAGCCGCCGAAGGGAGAAATAAGATCCTGTGCGTGAGATTTTACTAGAGCAGTGATCCGCCTCTGCCATATTTGAAGCAGCAGAACCTGGTAATCTGTGAGTCTATCTCTTTTGAAGCAGCAGAACCTGGTAATCTGTGAGTCTGTCTCTTTTGGATCGAAAACATGTGGAGATCGCCTAGTGAGTCGAAGTGATCTGGGCGGTACTGTATTCTGCTTGACCAGCCGGCGTTGCAAAGGTGAATTTTTTTTACTGATTGATTTTTTATTCTCCCTCTCAGATTAAGTGAAATGGTTGTCGCCGCTCAACAACAACTGGCTGATACATACATCAATGAAGCCTCCAAATTAAATGGAGAGAATTATGTCAACTGGAAATTCAAGTTGCAGACTGTTCTTGAATTATTCGGTGGCTGGACGATTGTGAATGGCACTGAATTGAAGCCCACAGATCCTGCGTTAATCCCAGATTGGAACAAAAGGGAAGCTAAAGCCAAGGTGACTCTGCGAATGTTTGTGCAAGACAAGATTATCCCTCACATCAGAAAATGTGACACGTCTAAAAAGACATGGGATACGCTTAAAACACTATATGAAACAACTGATGCAAATCGCATATTGTTTCTGAAGACCAAATTGTTGTCAATCAAGATGGAAGCAAATGAAGGGGTAAGTAAATTTATTTCTCGCATCAAAGATTTGAGTGATAGCTTGGCAGCTATAGGTGAAGCAGTAGATAGTACTGATCAAGTAAATATTGCCCTGAAAGGTTTGCATTCCGATTACAAAATGTTTATTTCAGCACTTGCAGCAAGAGAAAAACCCCCAAATTTTGAAGAACTCACAGGTATTCTGCTTCAAGAAGAAGAGAGGATGAAAACTTATGATCTCGAGGCTCGAGGTTCTGATCTCGCACTGATGGCAAGAGGTCGATATATGCACAGAGGCAAACCATGGGGCATGCCATGGAATGGAGACAGAGGCAGCTCATGGAACCGAGATAGAAGCAAACAATGTCATGAAGACAGAGGCAGATCATGGAATGAAGACAGAGGCAAATTTCACTCAAAACATAAAGGTATGGTTCAGACTGATCATTCTAGAAATAATGTAGATGGTCATTATTGGGACAAACTAGTACACCTCAATAGAAATCATTATCAAAATAAATATTATAGAGGTAGAAGCTACAATGGAAATCACAATGCAAATCATAATGGGAATTTTGCAAACACAGACACTCCTGAAAATGAATTTAGAAATCTGAGATTATTTATTTCTGAGGATGCTCTGTCTGCTGAGACAGATGATAAGAATGCATGGTTCATAGATTCAGGTGCATCTACACATATGTCTTGTAGGAGAGAATGGTTCGGAGAATATAATGAGAATCTTAATGAAACTCACATCTATTTAGGTGATAATAGGTCACTCAAAGTTCAAGGTTATGGAAAAGTAAAGGTGAAATTATCTAATGGTGAATTGAAACAAATACATAATGTTATGTATGTTCCTGGTATTAAAAAGAAACGTATTTATGTTTCAACCATAACTGAACATGACCTAAAGGTAGAGTTTGGCAAGCACCAATGTCATATTAAAGACATTCGAGACCACTACAAGATTGTAGCTACACGTTCAAGATGTGGAGGACTATATAAGATGGATGTATGCAAAGACAGTCATCAAGCATTGGCATCCATCATCATCACTACAGAGGAACTCTGGCATCAAAGGTATGGACACATTAATCATCATGATCTTATGCTGCTTCAGAACAAATTTATGGTTGAAGGTCTACCTGTTATAAAGAATGTGCATTTAGAATGTAGTGCTTGTGCACTTGGAAAACAGCACCGAGATGCATTCCCAATACATCAAGAGAAGAAACAAACTAATCTGCTTGAATTAATCCATACAGATGTATGCAGACCTATGCAAACTAGATCATTAGGAGGTGCATCATATTTTCTAACATTTATTGATGATAGATCTAGATACACATGGGTCTATTTTATAAGTAGAAAAGGAGATGTCTTCGAATATTTCAAGGAGTTCAGAATGATGGTCGAAAAGCAGACAGGAAAGTGCATTAAATTTCTCAGATCTAAAAATGGAGGGGAGTACGTGTCTGGAGCTTTCAAGAAATACTGTAAGGAGAATGGAATCCAGCAACAATTTACAGTATCCCACACTCCTCAGCAAAATGGTGTAGTTGAGCGAAAGAATAGGACACTAGTTGAATGTGCTCGCAGTATGCTCCAAGGTACGAACATGTCGAATGGTTTTTGGGCTGAAGCTGTTAATACTGCTGTATATTTGAAAAATAGAAGTCCAACAAAGAAATTAGATCTGCAAACACCACTTGAGGTTCTTTATGGATATAAACCTGAAGTTAAGCATCTACGAATTTTTTGTTGTAAAGCTTTTGCACATATACCAAAAGATGATAGAAGGAAACTAGATGCTAAATCCTTTGAATGTATCTTTGTTGGATATCACAATGATCATAAAGCTTATAAGCTATTTCACCCTAGCTCTCATAAGTTAATTGCAAGCAGAGATGTAGTGTTCCATGAACATGCAGATACAAGTGATAAATATGGCCAAGGACACAGTTCTACTAATGAATATGTGAAATTAAATTCCATCATTCAGCAGCAGGAAGTGGAACAGCCACAAGAAAAGGAGCAGGAACAAAGTAGCAGAAGCAATGGAAGCAGCACCAGCCACAGTCAAAATAGCAGAAACAACATGAGCACTTCTATCAGTTCAGATGAAGATACAGTAGAAAGCAGAAGGATAATGGATGGTACCCCTACAGGTAATGTAGGACTAAGAAGGTCATCAAGACAGATTCGTCCTCCTTCAAGGTATGATGACTATGCTTTAATGTCCAATGCAATGAATGAACCAATGAATTATAAACAAGCCAAAGATAAAGAAGAATGGGTTGAAGCTATGAATGAAGAATCAGACTTGGGAACTAACAGAATTACCAGAGAACAAAACACCCATAGGATGTAAATGGTTGTTTAAACATAAGCTTAAATCAGATGGTAGTATTGACAGATTTAAAGCAAGACTAGTTGCCAAAGGTTATGCTCAATAGGAGGGAATTGACTTTGAGGAAACTTTTGCACCACTAGCAAAAATAAATACAATTAGAATTTTGGTTGCATTAGCTACAGCTCATAATTGGAAGATCCATCAATTAGATGTAAAATCTGCTTTCTTAAATGGTGAACTAAAAGAAGAAGTGTACTTAGTCCAACCTGAAGGCTTTGTACAGAAAGGTCAGGAGCATCTTGTATGTAAGTTAAAGAAAGCTATCTATGGATTGAAACAAGCTCCTAGGTCATGGTACATAAAGATTGATACCTTCTTTAATCAGAAAGGCTTTGCGAAAAGCAAAAGTGATCCTAACCTTTATGTGAAGAATGATAAGGAAGGAAATGTTTGCTTAATATCTTTATATGTTGATGATCTCATTATCACAGGAAATGCATGTAAGTTGATTGCAGAAATCAAAAATCAGTTGTCACAGGAATTTGAAATGAAAGACCTTGGTGAACTTCACTATTTTTTGGGACTTGAAGTATGGAAAGAATCTGGTAAAACTATGATCACTCAAAGTAAGTATGTGAAGGAAATATTGAGCAGATTCCATATGAGTGATTGCAAAGAATCAGTAATTCCTTTAGAACAGAATGTGAAGCTATGCAGTCAAGATGGAACAAAAGAAGCAGATGGTTCTCTGTATAGACAGTTGGTGGGAAGTCTGAATTATCTCACTACTACAAGGCCAGATATATCATATGCAGTCAGCATTCTTAGTCAATTCATGACTAAGCCAAATGAAATCCATTGGAAGGCTGCAAAGAAGGTCCTTAGATATCTGAAAGGGACAATGAACTTTGGTCTTTTATATACTGATAAGTTTGATGTTCAATCAGCAGGATTTTCTGACTCTGATTGGGCAGGAAACGTTGATGACAGAAGGTCTACTACAGGATATGCATTCAACATTGGATCCGAGGTCGTAGCATGGAGCAGCAAGAAATAGCCAACTATTTCTCTATCATCCACAGAAGCTGAATATAAAGCCATGTCTAGTGCTACATGTGAAGCTGTCTGGTTGAGGAGGATTCTTGAAGATGTTGGAGAAAAGAAAGCAGAACCCACAAAAGTACATTGTGACAATCAAAGTGTAGTCAAGCTAGCACACAACCCAGTTTATCATGCAAGGACAAAACACATTGAGCTGCAACATCACTTTGTTAGAGAAAAGATTGAATCTAAGGAAATTAAACTTATGTATTGTAACACAAGTGATAATGTCGCTGATATATTTACAAAACCCATTGGCAAAATTCACTTTGAAATCCTTAGGCAGAAATTAGGTGTTGTAGAAAATCCATTTCTACATTAAGGGGGTATGTTGGAATAATGTAGAAATGATAGGCAGATTGACAGGGATTGAGTTGATGTGTACTTTCTATACTCAGCATGGTTTGGTTTGAGATCCACCTTTCTTGGATCTATGATCTGGTTTGTTATGATGTTTGTCATCTATATATTGTAACTATTTCTTCATCAATAATTGAATTGGTTTGGCCATTCCTTTGTGTATGAGAGCGAGCCTTTGTGCTCAGCTCCACATTGCCTCTCTGTTTGTGTTAATTTACTCTTCGGCTCAAACTTTAAGGTTGTTTGTAATTTAGAGATCGATTTAGGAAGTAGTACAACTTGTAGTAAATTTGGAATCAATCCCAAAGTTTGTAACGAGAATTTTCTTGGCCTAAGCTTGTTCTTTCAAACAGAAATTGGCTCCAGCCTCATATTGTATCCCTATCAAAAATGGACTCGAATCAAGGAAATATGCCTTACCAGGGTAAGCAGTAATGAAATTAGAATTTAGATTTGCAGGTCATTATCAAAAGGCAAAAGAATGGTGAGGAAATATATGATCGTAATACGATGTTTTATCATATATATATATATATATATATATATATAGACTATTGGGATAGTCAAGTAACCCATCTTAGAAAGAGGCTATTGAATGCATAAATCGATATTGATTACTGGAAAAATAAATTTGAGGTTTTTGAAAAATAACTCAATTAGATGAAGAAATTATGGCAAGAAACTAAGGTAGATCAACCTTTATGTTTTGAAAATATCGAATTGGGGTTTGTTCCAGTTTCAACTTACAATATAGAAGTGAATATTACTGAAGTAAAAACTAAAGATGAGGATGCCACCTCTTTGAAGCATAATCTACAGCCTAAATATTATGCCAATCCTTGGTCTTTCTAGGTCTCTCGTATAGTTTGATGTCTAATGCAGTATAAATGTATTTTTTTAGGTAGTACATTTATCAGACTTTACACAATTCAAGTATTTTATAGTTATTGGAATTTGCAAGTATGTAACTATTTTGTAATATTTTCTGAAGCTATCTCTAGAAAGACATATATTGCTCATTCTTGGAGCAAATTTTGTAATAGTAGGTCTTCTAGTTCAAGTGCGATTTCTTCTTTTTGATATATAAAAACAATACCCATGTGTGTTAAAAAAATATTTCCTATAGGGATGATAGTCATTTGATCACATCTAATTTTAGATAATACTACTATTTGGAAAATATACTTGATATAGACTTCAAATCCTTCAAAGTGTTTCTCTTTAAGGTCATGTGGTACATATTGTTGTTGGGAGGTGATGATATCCTTTCTATTGATCACGATAATGTTGGATACATTTACCACCTTACACACTCATTTTGGTCAATTTGGCCTAATCAAACCACTATACTAAGTTTTATTGACTTAATTGACATCAGAGGAGCACTGGTTGAGCACACCCACGCCTACCTTCAGTCAAGGAGGCTAACTTAGCCTTCTCCTACATTCGGGGAGGCTAACTGGAGCACTTCGGGGGTGATCTGAGTGTCATTAATGCCCCATATTGCTAACTGATGGTTACAATCAGTTAAACAGAGCAGTGAAGGCACCTTCCCTCATTAAATTGATTATTTAATGATTATTTAATGAACTGGAGTCAACAAGGGCGACTCCAACCACTTCTGATGGTCAGTTACACTTCAGTTAACCTCATCGGGGTTCATTAGAGTCATTCATGCGCTACCACTCGTTGGTTGGCTTGCAATGACATGTGTTTGGGCTACTTTCAGTAAGACTCAGTGATTTATTGCACTCCAACTTCAGTTAGGGCTCAGTTGAGTCAATTAGGGTTTTGATCAGTGGTTAACTTAAGTGTTGACTGTGGCTTACATTCAGTTAAGCTAGACTCACTCATTCAATTTGAATGACCTCCTTGGGAATTCGAATTGCTTTGGCATTCATGCTTCTAGCATGATCTTTGTATTGTATTATTCATTATTCATTTGATTATACAGAGATGCTACTTCCATTGCAACGCCATTTTGCCAATTTTATGGTTATATGTCTGTATTCTTTGTGAGACCGTGTTTTCAGTTGCTAGACCACTGTGACAAATTAATATGGTATCAGATCTCACGGTGGGACAAAGCTCATATCTCTCAAAAAAAATGTTTTTGACGGATCTTGCATGAAAATTGAGCAATAGCTCAAAAATCCAACACTACACCAAAAGCCAAGGCTTACCACTTAATACCCCAAGTAAGGAACTTTTTGATCAACCTTTCTTGATTGACTATGCTGGGTTTGATGAAAGCCTAAAATGTGCAGGCTGTCCAACCTTACATTTCCCTTTTTGTTGTGATTTTCAAGTTTTTTAACAGGTAAAAGAATTCACTCCAACAGATTCAAATGGCTTCTTCCATAGATCTTTTGACTCCATTCAATTTCCACTCATGGAAAGGAGACATGGAGATCCATCTACGTGCCAGAGGACTCTATAGGGTCACCATGGACACTGCAAAAGAGCCTTCTTTTGTGACAGACAAAGCTAGATTCTTGAACAAGAAGGATGAAGCATTCGGATTCTTGTGCCTCTCGGTTTCCCGGGATCTTCTTTTCCATCTTTCGGGATTGAAGACTCCAAAGGAAATTTGGGACAAATTGGAAACCCTGTATGGAAAGCAGGATGATTTGAGAGTTTTCCAGCTTGAAAATGAATTAATGTCTCTCCAACCTTCCAATTTCGAGACCTTGAATAACTTTTTCACAAAGTTCAAGCACATTGTCTTACTGTTGAAGCAATGCAAAGTGGAGAAGGAGGATGATCAGCTCATCCTCGCCATACTCTCCAAACGTGGAGCTGATTATTCATTTTTTGTCTCTACATTCAGTGCGGGGAAGCTCACAACCCCTGGATGGAAGATGCCTACACTTAATGCCTTCATTGAGTCCCTAACAAGTGAACATGATAAGCTTGTCCAGATGGGGATCATCAGATCCTCCCATGATCAAGCCCTCCATGTTTCGGGTCCCAAATATCTGAAGGGTAAAGGAAAGCAGCAAAAGAACCCAAAAACTAAATTCAAAGCTCCTAAGCCTAAATTTGAAAACCAGCAGCATGATGAGTCTTCCGGCTCAAAGAAGAACAAAGCAAAAGGGCATCATGGAAAGGGAAAAGTCAAGTGTTCATACTACAGGAAGGGATTCCACCCTAAACATGCCTGCAAGAAGAAGAAACTTGATGAATATACCTCTCTCCTTAAGAGAAATCACATCAATCTTCCGAAAATATTTCGGAGGAGAGATCAGCAAGATCGAGAACCACAACATGAAAGAGGTCATGCCCTCATGGCAAGCACTTCGAAGTCCAAATCACTCTTGATTGATTCTGGAACTTTGAACTACATGATGGCTGAAAGAGACTCCTTCTCATCCTTGGAGACTGGCAAATCCATCCCCATCCACATGGGAGATAACTCCACCATCATTTCAGAAGGACAAGGTACGGTTGATCTTGAGAATGGCTAATTTTCAAATGTTTTGTATGTACCATCTATGGCATCAAATATCCTTAGTGTCTATCATATGACACATACAAGAGTGCCTAAGAGAGTATATTTCATCCCGAATGATGTTGAGATAATGGAACTTGCATCCGGGAAACTTGTTGCTAAAGGCCTTGCAAACCATCATGCAAACGCCTATCAGTTTTCCCACTTTGTGGTGGATGCAAAGACCACCGCACTACTAACTCACTGAAATGAAGTTAGTAGGTTGTGGCATGAGATGTTTGGCCATATCAATTTCAAATAGTTGCAGAAATTACAGCAAAAATCCATGGTTGAAGGCCTCCCGGTCTTCAAGGCAACCACTGGAATTTGCAAGGGCTGTGTGATTGGAAAGCACCCTGAGCACAAGTTCGATCGAGGGAAGGCAAACCGAGCTACATGCATATTGGGGATGATACATTCTGATATCAGTGGTCCAATGCCTATCACATCCATGAATGGATCAAGGTATCTTCTAACTTTTATTGATGATTTTTCAAGGTACACATGGGTCTTCTTTCTCAAAAAGAAGTCTGAAGTATGTGAAAAATTCATTGAACTGAAGGCCTTGATCGAGAATGATTCTGGGCTTAAGATCAAGATGTTGATATCTCATAATGGTAGGGAGTATGTCAGTAATGATTTGCTGCACATATTCTCCCAAAGTGGTATTCAGGTCCAAAATTCAATTCCCTACACTCCCCAGCAGAATGGTGTAGCAGAAAGGAAGAATTAGTCTCTCAAGGAGATGACCACCTGTATGTTGGAATCAAAGAAGTTGGCTGCAAATTTGTGGGCTAAAGCCATGCATGCTGTATAATACATTTATAACAGAGTGTCACACTCATCCATGAAAGGAAATACCCCTTTCAAAGCATACTTCAGAAACAAGCCGGATGTGTCGAACGTGCGAGCGTTTGGGTCCACTGCATGGGCCCGAATTCCACTTGATAAAAGAAGGGATTTGCAACTGTAAAGTATAGAATGTCTGTTTATTGGGTATCCTGATGAATCAAAAGGTTTCAATCTACTGGATATCAAAACAAAATAGATCATCATCGAAATGAGTGTCAAGTTCGATGAGCCTCTTCAGGAGGTGGAACTACTGAAGGAAAAAACTGATGAATTTCCTTCCTATTCTACTGAATATTTGGATGATGAAATTGGGGGTGATGATCCTGATTTGGATCCTCTAATTTCTGATATCAGTGTATAGAAAACATCAGATCCTGAATCAGAACCTGAAGTACAAAATCATCTTCCCACATGGGCCCGACAGACACTCTCCTCTGCAGGCAATAACATTGGAAATCCGGATGATCCAAGCAGAACCCAGTCTGATTTCCAAAGAGCAGGTATTGTGCTCTCTTGTCCTGATAATTTGCTGTCAAAAACTTGTTATTTGATGATTATTTCAGAACCAAATTCCTACTACCATGCTCAGAAGGATCCGAGATGGCAAGTTGCCATGGATGAAGAGATGAATTCTCTTCAGAAAAACACTACTTGGGAGCTAGTTTCACTTCCTCCGGGAAGGAAATTGGTTCAATTCAAATGGGTGTTTCAGAAAAAGGTTGCTACTGATTGCAGCACCTGAAAATATAAGGCAAGGCTGGTGGAAAAAATTTTCTCCCAGGTCCAAGGTGTGGACTGCCATGAGACTTTTGCACCGGTTGCAATAATGGACTCCATCCGCCTAGTTTTGGCAATTTCAGCATCTAAGCACTAGGAAGTGCGTCATATGGATGTTAAGTCAGTTTTTATGAATGGAGATCTTAATGAGGAGATATACATGAAGTATCTTGAGGGCTACATCTCTGATCCATCTTTGGTTTGCAATCTAAATAAGTCACTATACGGGTTAAAACAGGCCCCAAGAGAGTGGTATTCCAAGATGGATGCCTTCCTTCTCTCGCAAAAATTCCAAAGGTGTAGATCAGATCCAAATGTGTATATACAGTATTCTAATGCTCATTTGATTATTATTTTTTTACATGTTGATGACTTACTGATCACAGGTAGCACAGTTGTTTCTATTTCAGTCATCAAAACTGCTCTCCACAATGCATTTGAAATGAGCGATTTGGGGCTCTTAAAACAATTTTTGGGGCTCGAGATTGAGAAAAAATCTGATGGGATAATGGTCACTTAGTCCAAATACATATCGGACCTATTATTCAAGTTTAACATGGATGAATGTAGGCCTACACCATTTCCTTTCCTTTCAGGGAATGGCCTTGAAGAAGGAAAAAGCACACCTCCCATGGACTGCACTATTTATCGACAGCTGATCGGTAGCTTGTTGTACTTGACACATTCTCAGCCTGATATCTATTATGCCATGAATGTTGTATCAAGATACATGCAGCAGCCCCATGATCTTCATTGGAAGGCAACCAAGAGGATCCTCTAGTACATTCAGGGAACCAGGACCTACGACATTCACTATGTTGCAGACTCCAAGCTAGAACTAGTTGGATACACAGATTTCGATTGGGCAGGTGATTATATTGATCAGAAGTCAACTTCTGGATATGTCTTCATGTTTGGTGGTGGCCCCATTTTCTGGTCTAGCAAAAAGCAGGCCACCATAGCATTATCCTCAATAGAGGCCAAGTATCGAGGAGCGGTGAATGCTTGCATCCAAGCAGTTTGGTTGCAAGGAATTCTTTCAGAGTTTGATCTTGGTAGTACTTTGTCCACTGTCCTCTTCTATGACAATCAAAGTGCTATTAAGATATCCACATATCCAGTTACCAGGCAGAGTACCAAGCATGTGATACACAAACACTATATCAGGGAGCTAGTGCATGACAGGACCATCATTCTGCAATACTGCCCGACTGTTGAGCAGATTGCAGACATCTTCACCAAGATATTTTCAGAAAAGAAGTTCACTTACCTCTGTTCACTATTGGGGGTGAGTTCATCAAGGTGATCCTACTACTTTCAGTGTTCAGCTTGAGGGGGGGTTTTCCCACTAGGTTTTCCCTCTTTTCCTCACTTAGTTTGTTTTTGAGCATTGTTTGAGTTTCAGTATTGTACAGGGTGACCTATGGCCTTAGTTTCCGGGGCCCTAGCATTTTTATGCATTTTATGTTTTCTACTCCTCCTGAGTATAGCTTAAGGGGGCGTGTTGGAGACATTTACCACCTTACACACCCATTTTGGTCAATTTGGCCCAGTTAAACCACTATCCTAAGTTTTATTGACTTAATTGACATCAGAGGAGCACTGGATGACATCAGCATGATCACACCCATGCCTACCTTCAGTCAAGGAGGCTAACTTAGCCTTCTCCTACATTCGGGGAGGCTAACTAGAGAACTCCAAGGGTGATCTGAGTGTCATTAATGCCCCATACTGCTAACTGATGGTTACAATCAGTTAAACAAAGTAGTGAAGGCACCTTCCTTCATTAAATTAATTATTTAATGATTATTTAATGAACTGGAGTCAACAGGGGCGCCTCCAACCACTTATGATGGTCAGTTACACTTCAGTTAACCTCATCGGGGTTCATTGGAGTCATTGATGCGCTACCACTTGTTGGTTGGCTTGCAGTGACATTTGTCTAAGCTACTTTCAGTTAGACTCGGTCATTTATTGCACTCTGACTTCAGTTAGGGCTCATTTGAGTCAATTAGGGTTTTGATCAGTGGTTAACTTGAGTGTTGACTATGGCTTACATTCAATTAAGCTAGACTCGCTCATTCAATTCGAATGACCTCCTTGGGAATTCGAATTGATTTGGCATTCATGCTTCCAGCATGATCATTGTATTGTATTATTCATTATTCATTTGATTATACAGAGCTGCTACTTCCATTACAGTACCATTTTGCCAATTTTATGATTATCTGTCTGTATTTTTTGTGAGACTGTGTTTTCAGTTCCTAGACCATTGTGACAAATTAATAGATAATGGATTTATCGTGATTAATATTTCAATTACAAAACCATATATCCTTCCAAGTCAATGCGAGCAAGTATTTTATTCACATGTGTCAAATAGAGTATGTTGGTCATTTGTTGTTAGATTTGATCCAAGAGGAAGGTCTGTAAAGTATGTACAGGGAGATGATGATCATGAAGAAGACCAAGAATATGCAAATGAGTAGGAAGAAGTGTTGGAGGAAGAGGTTCGTGAGGTTGACCATATATTCATTGAATCGCATCCTATGGATCATGTTGTTGATGCTAATTATATAGATGATGATGATTTGGTCCTAGACATTCCAAATGTATTTGACTCTAAAGGCATGGATTCAAATTATGACCATGATGAGATAGATACTAAATTTGATGAAGTTTTAGATCAATTCAAGTTGTTTGTGTAATAAATCTTATTTAAAAATGTGAGGAATTCAACATTTTTGAATAATTAATTAATGTTGGAATTTGATTAATCTATTATATGTGGACCCCAATTATATAACTCTATTGTTATTTTCTTAAAATGTTTGTATACTTAACCACTTTTAATATATGCTTAATAATCAATCCTAAATGTTATTCCCTTTAGTAATGGATTATAAAGTTATGTTAAAATGAAGTTCATGGTCAACTTAAAATAAAATGAGGATACTATCTCCATAAATCCATTAATTTTAAGTTTTTGTTATTGGCTTCTTTGTATACGCATATAACAAGCATGTGTTCCTCTAATTCGGTTGTAGGGTTGGAATCATTGTACTTACTTTACTCCACTCAATTTAGAATTCTTTCGATATGTAGATATGAGTGGAGTGTATTTATTTTGCCATCTTGTGTACACAAATAACACAACCACAAACGTGAGTGTTTCATTGGAGAGTTTTGAACTCTGGTGGGTCAATACAACCACCCAACTTCCATCAAACCATCAAGCAATTGTTTAGAAATTCAGTACCTTTAAAGTATGGATAATTATATATTCTATAATTGATATTAAAGTAGTTATCAAGCATATTTATAAATTTTGGAAATGTAACAAAATGTATATAATATTTGCACTTGAGAATAGTTGGTGGTACATTTTGTTCTCCTCCATTAAGTGGTCTAATCAGCATAATCATCTGTATAATTTATATTGTTAAGGATGGTATTGTTAAAACTATTTTGTAACACCATTTGTAAATAATGGGGAGACCCATTCAATATAGTAGACAATGTAGATTAGGCAACAAAATTGGTTTTAAGAGATACAATATTGAATAATCATAGCACATAAGAGAACAACAATGCATTCTAAATTAAATCAATATATGACTTAAATTATATTTAGAGGAATCGAAATAAACATAGTACATAAGAGATGTGATGTGTTGACACAGATCTGTCGACAGGGATTCACACTCTGTCAATGCCCTTCTTCAATGTGACTCCATAAACATCGGCCCGGGTAGGTTTTACCCTACCCAACAACACCTGCAGAGCAGATGCAGTCTCACCCGAGGTGTTGAGGGAAGGTTGTAGGAACCACGTTTATGCAGTAAAGAGGAGGACTTGTGCACTTATTTACTCTTTATTGTAGAGTTAACCAAAGATCCAGGTGAGGGTTTTATCATCAATCACTCATGTTCAATCGCATCAAAAACCATTCACATCACATTAGTCATCATATCATCGTATTCATTCCACAAAGAGATCGACCAATATGGAGTCATCCATTACACAAAGGCATCCCATCATTCATAAACATAAATCATATTGCAGCACTTTAGTCATTCAGATCGCATAATTTAAACTATAAAAAACATCAAACATAAGACCATAGACCAAGACATAGAATTTCCAATATCATCCTCCCATGTCATATTAATCCACAGGTCAAAACATGTTTCCAAAATACATCTCCAGGTTCGCAATACTGAACAGTTCGCAGAACATACAATGATCCCAAAAGATGCCAAAAACACAATTTCTTCGACAATTGATTGATCGATTGATCAATTGATTATTTTCTACTATATTCCTAAGTATTTATATAGGATTACTCCTTTACAAAATGGTGCACATACGGCCAACTACCTAACTAACTCAGACCAAAATGTACAAAATTACACCCAAGTCGACTCTTGTCGACATCTTTGCCTTGCGCAGTCTTCTTTCATCTTTTGCCCCTATTGCACCATGCGCATCAAACTACCTGCCAACATGATGGTTGTAGAAAGACAATAAAGATTCTATAAACCCAATATATTATACAAGTTGTAGGAGTGCAATATAAACTATTGTATTTCTAATTTGACTCTCATTGTGCCTACAATAATGAATGTTGTGGTTATAATATAATTACATTCTAAAATTTGGTCTAATGTGTTGAATCAAGGTGCTCTTGTATCAATCCATTGTTTACTTGAACATTGCTAATATCATTAATAGAATATATGAAATAATGCAGCAATGATATTTTATTGCAAAGTTCTAAACCTGACATTAAAAGGTACTTTCAAGACCATAATTTATCTAATTCATTAGAAATACCAAACATTTTCCCTCGACACTCTTCCAATTCAAAGTTAAAGGTTAAGAGAACAAATTTATTCTATGTTTGTTTGAAAACCACTAATATTTCTTTACTATTTTCCTACATAATATTGAATACAAACATTAGAAAGTAAGGTTTACATCAAATCATATGCCCTAATAGATGTATGATGATTTTGAAAAAAATTAATGACTTAAGAACATAAAAATTCTTTAGTATTATCTACTAATAACCATTTAATTTATTGCCTTGTGGCTAGGGAACATACAACAAACATAATACTCTCTTGATCTTGATAGAAAGTATCAGTGTATCTGTGCCCTTAGACCATTTGATTCCAAAAGTAAATGAATCCTTATTAATATGTATTTATTTGATGAGGAAACTCAGGAAATTTTCCAAATAAAATCATATATATTACATATAGTGTTGTAAGGAAAGAATTCCTAGTAGGAAACTAGTGAAATTCCCTCATGGTAATACTTATGGTTTGTCCCTAATAAGAAATGGTGTGACTTCCATGTTAGGTAAGTAATGTGAGTATAAAAAAAGTAGTACTTCATCCCATACCTATTTAGAGATATTTCAATATGTTCAAATCAAACCCCTCATCAAACCTTGGATTGGGTTTCTCTCTCCAATTATTAATGAGCAAATAGACCCACAAATTTCTATTTAGGGAATCCTTTACATGTTGAACCTAAAAGGGTCTTTATATAGGGAGGGGAGAAATTTTTTATTAATTATTTTGACATTTTATTTTCTTGGGAAATTACTTGAAGTGGTCAATAGTTGGTTATTTATCATTTCGTTGGATTATTTTCATGAATTGATACTTTTAGGCTCCATTCAATAATGATGATCACTTTACACTCTTTTAGACCATCAATCCATTATCTTTGTCTCAGGTGTATAAAACCTTAGAATTGTAGACATATCTAACCTCTGACGTTATATATGCATTTTTAGGAGTTGCACTTGCATTCCCTCTATTTATTGATTATGTTGTACCTATCAATCCCTTTGAATTATTTATAGTCATTTGATGAACATTAATAAAATAAAATTATCGTATCGTATCTTTAAAAAGCATCTAGGACTTATTATGTTCCTTTAATGCCACAATATTCTTTTTTACATGAGTACCCTTACTTTTACCTCACACAACATTCGGTGTGTAGACATTTCGTGGTATTTTTTTTACTTATTAATGGAATATGAGGATAATATAGTTTTTATATGGTAAAACGGAGATTATATGTTTGTCTCAGGTACCGCAATGATTTGCAACTTGTACTCACCTATGTGATGTCCTATGAAAAGTAACTAGGTTACCATTCACAATTAGCACCCGAGCGGAACAATTGTAGGTCAATATTAGGTGTATGGATACGAAATTCTGAAGGCAATTCCTCAACCCAAAGCTTTAGAAAAGTGGTGTCACCCTGACAACTTTCTGCTAAACCATAACCCTCGAACATGCATTAATCCCACCAAGCAAATGAATAGGGGATATCAACTTCACTTACTTAGCTTTACCATAGTGCTTACACATGTGTTAGATGTGCTTTCCTAGAAAATGCTTTTTGCTACTAATGGATTCGCTCTCTTTAATCAAGTACCTAGTTTCTAAATTTATAGATTTGGAGATGTTGACTCTCCAATCATGAACCAAGGCCCTAAACCTAGTCTAATGTGTGTTTTCTATAAAAAAAATGATTGATTTTAATTAAGTGTTTTTTTAGGGTTTGTTGTTTAATCTCAAAAGTATAGTGTGAAACTTTAGGTTATGGTGTTTTTTACTCGTTGTAAAAAATAAAACAATGGAATATGCCAATAGTAATCCAAATTGTTCCTTTTATTGAATGATCTATAATCTATAAGACAGAAGAGAGGTTGTTTTTTCCTTTAACAAACAAACAAAAATCCAATAAATCATGTGAAGCCTCGATGCACCATAGAATCTTCATAATTGACAAAGAAATATGTTTCCAAAATATGTAATGGTTGCAATCTTAATAGTTTTATTTTAATGCAAAAACAATCACAAAGAAAGGTATTATGAGGTTCATTATAAAAAAGTTTTGTAACAATCTTTCCAAAATGAAATCAACAAATGTTTAAAAGTGGTAAAGCAATAAACACCATTCAATCAACATAAATATTTTAAATAAGATTCTTCAATTTAACGACATGTTGTTTATTTCATTCAAAGATGTCATTCATGAATGCGATGTAAAACACAGAATTTTGACCATTCACCCTATGCAACCTAATATTTCAAGGCCTTTCAACATGAAAGAAATGAAACAAAGATTTTAACTACTCTTGAGAGCTAAGTCTACATGCATGTCAAACATGATGAAGAAGAACCAAGAAATAATAATAAAAAGTGAGTGCAAAAGATGACCTTTTGACCTTTTGCACCCCCTAGTCGCTCCCGTTGGACTAAAAAGGGAGACCAAGAAGGCTTGGTCGCTACTTTAGGGATAATAGGAGTGATCAATTTCTCTTCTTAGATATATAGGCATGATTAAGCATCATGAGAGTGAAAAAATTGCTTCAAATGTTGAGCAAGACTGCTCATATTTGCCTCAAACCTTCAAAAAATTAGCGTAGAAGAAAAATTGACTATAATAAGGCTTATAAAGGCCAATTATACAAGCAAAAACAACCTGATCTAGATGAAATTTTTCCTCTAATGAATCGTCATTTTTGTTTTGAGGAAAGTCGTTGCAATGCTAGAAATCAAACCAATATTTCCTCATTGAGTGGATTAGGTTCATAGACAAAGATACAAATAAACTATGACGATGTTTCCATAAATTTATCATGCATCTTCATAAAATGATGTTTTTAAATAGCAAAGAGTATGTACCTTGTAAATGAATCTTGTCTGATGGGTTTGTCCAAAGGACATGACCTTCCTGATCTTCCTTTGTATGGACTTTCTCTTCCAACACATGGCTACACAAGGGTTATTTAATCCACAAAAAGTACATGGATATGCATACCATAAATTTTATGTTGCATGCGCATTCTTCTCATAATCGAAGAAAACATTAGTGTAATTATGCTTTTCGTACATTTTAGTGTTATCCTTTGTGCAAGTTTGTCAATGGAAATGTGTGCAATAACTCCTCAATTGGGATGCTCATCTTTCTTTGGAGATGATTTTCATTCTTTCTTAACACTTTTCTCTTTATTTAAAGGTTGTACCTTTCTTGATTCTAAGTTGTACTCATTCTCACTTGCACGGAGTGGTTTTCATCTCCTTAAATGGGTTGTTTCTATAGAGCTAGTGGGTTGGAATATTCTCTTGAAGCTTTTATTGCTTCAGTTGTCTTAGAGGATTCTCCAACTTCTCCTTTTCCATATCTCGAACCTACATGACGAGGTATTTCCTTAACATGTATGGGATTAATCATTCCTTGGTCATTGTCGCTAAGGCACTTTCCATTAAAACCCATTTTGGTTATCAACATATAACCAATACCCCAGCAATGATTATCAAATTCACCAAAATAGGCATCTAAATATTGATGGGAAGAGAGAGAACATGATGAATTACTTTGTTGGACACAATGGCCACACTAAGAGGGTGGATGAATCAGTGTGTCAGTAATTTTAAACTTTTTACCTTATTTTAGTCAATCAGAGCATATCAATCATTATGGCATCAATTGCATAATCAAATTCATCATGAGTCATATGCACAACATCACATCAAAAGAGAAATAAGAATATATGGAATTTTGCTTTGTATTTATTGTACACATAAGACAACAATCTTCTCAATTATAATCAGCACCAACTAATGAAAAGAGAACCAAATCTCATAACAAGAGGCAACCTAGTTTTCTTAGCTCCAACTAAGAAGGGTTTGAGGATTCAAATCCTCAAATGCAAGATTCTTCTTGCAAGCAATCATATGGCTCTAGTGCACAACCAACCTCTGATCTGCACATCAATCTTTGCTCATCACTGCTGGTCATTCTTTTCTACTCATTAATATTGGCGTTCAAGCTGGTCAATCTGATCATGTAAACATCATAGTACACCATATCATACAAAATTATTGAACATGTAATTATGCTCTGCTTTCACTGAGCATAAGGCATGCATCGTCATGCATCATCATCATAGGTATGCATCATCGTCATAGGGTATGCAACATTGCCATAGGGTATGCATCCTCATCATCAATTATACATCATCATCATATCAATGTGCATAATTTATGCATCATCATCATCAATTATACATCACAATGCATAAGAGAGCATCATCAAAATATGGTATGCATGTACATCATATTGTATAGGAGTTCATCAACATCATAGAGTGTACATCATTATCACATGCATTATCATCATAAATTGTATCATATCATAACATAAAGGTATGCAACATCATCATCATATCCTCCATAATGACTCCAAATATATATACCAATATAGATGCTCGCATACTAAGATCAAAGATGAACTTTATCCATGAGAGACATGTGTCATCACAAGAGAAACCTAGAAGCATGAACCATACCTTTTCAAAGATAACAATATTAAGAAATAGTAAAAACCCAAAATAGTCTCTAGATAATTACATCACATATCCCTCATAACAATCTTTCCAACGAACCAAGCAGTTTGTAATTCTGATTCCATAAGAGAAAGTTATGTCAATTTTAGTGAAGATGCCCAAAAATTTCTCCTCCACAAAGTTTTGCTCTTTTCTCCAAGAGTTGCGAAAATGCTGAGAGAAATGGTGATGAACAAATGAAATGTTTGATATTTTATTTATATACGTTGTGGAGTAAATTTAGTACCTCAAACTTGGCTGACATGCAATTCAAAATTACAAATAATTAAATTCGCTTTTGTTTGGTCGGCTGACCCAAAAATGTGGGGTGCACCAACTTTAAAAAAATCATATCTCTTCAATCGTAAGGAGTTAGAAAATGCTCCATGTATCAACGAAAATGGTTTGACGAGGACTATCTCCCTATGATGGTTTTATTTGAAAATTCTTGGTATAATACCCTTAAATTCTTCAACATGTTCAAGACATCAATGACCCCACACATGAGGGTGCCAAAGACCATACCACCAACTACAAGAGTTTCAAAGTATTATTCAACATATCAAGTCACATCCATGGGATCTACCTCCATCTACATCCAAATAGCCATATAACCACAAAGAGGACCATACATCACCATCAACAACCTACCAAGTGTGTGGGTTCAAGACCCAAGGCACCACATGCAAGGGTTTCAAGGACTCTTTCAAAGATATCATATAATATTTAAACAAGATACTTTCCATGGACTTCAATCCCATCGCATAGGACTCCATCGCAAAGTGATGAGGGCATCATGACCAAAGATTCCATCATATCAAAGGCTCCAACAATCATAGGCTTACAAACCACCATGTGTATGGATTCCAAGACCCAAATCATTTCTAAATGCACCATCAATGATCATATAGTGTCCAACGGTCACCATGCTGCCATTTATGTGGATGTCAAACCTTCTCATGCATAATGACCATCTACATTACCCCAATAAGGGCTACATGGGCATAAAGATATTCATCAAGGGTTCCAAGTCTTCATCAAGTTAGTAATGACCACATCATCACCTTTAAGGACCATTAAGCAATCAAATGTGGGTCCAAGGGCTTCCCTAGGGCTTCTTCATCAAGCACAGGGCTAGGATTCTTCAACCACCTCAACCACACCAAGAGACCGCCAATGGTCAAGATCCATTATGACATCACCTGTGGGGTTGTTAGACCTTATCCTGGGGTACCATGACACCATCAGAACATGAATGACCATAGAATGGGTCATTAATTCTTCTCCAACCCATCTAGGGCTTCATCATCATCTACAAAGGCTTCAGCACCATCTCCAAGGTCTTCAACACCATCAAGAGGGTCTTCATCATATTCAGCAAGGTGATGGCTACAAGATCCAACCTTGTGGGTACAGAGAGCTTGTCAACTGGGTACAAGGTGCTTCGAGGCACAAACCCACTCTGTAAGGGGTCCAAAGCACTGCAAATGAGACTTGGTGGCATCAATGACAACCTATGGGGCCACTGCAAGCCCATGTTGGCATCAATGACAATTTCATAAACATTACTTATCGTGCATAAATTGGTCATGGTTTGTGCATTTGTGGTAGAGAATGGTCTCTTTGCATGTTATACTTTTCTTTCTGCTACAACATTCTGGAACTTTTCCACAATCTTGTCCTTCGCTTGCAACCCTTGAATGATTCCCATGAGAAGTTCTCCATGGAACAACAATATGTTGTGCAATTCTTTTTTCTCATCCTCTGATTGTTAGTATTATTATTAATCCTCCCTTTGTCTCATTTGACCACATAAAGTTTATTTGATTAATTTCCCTAACTTAGGAGGTCTCATCACGTCACTAGTGCATGGGGGACATAAATAGTGGATATATGCCACTTACTGCACCTTTATGCATGCATTTTGGAGCTCCAGGTATCAATCCCTATTTTATAGGAACCCACTCGGAGTGCCACCAGGAGTATCCAGCAGTTGACTCCAGTATGTCTTTAATTATCCTTAGTTAAACTTTGAACCCCGTCAAATAGATCACTTCCAGTGTCTCTAGTGTCGGTTTGCATGATTCAAGGGAATATAGGTGCCTTTGTTCACCTACCCCCTTCAGTTAACTTATTGTAACTGGTTATTAACTGTTTTAGTGATCTGTAGTTGCACTAGTTATATATAATGGTGATTTTCCCACTCCTAGTTAGTTATAGAGTATGTCTAGGTTGGTAGATTCAACTACTTGTGTGTAAGTATTTGAATTATTCATTGATGTTGTATTATATATTCACCCATAATGAGAATAATCATTAATGGAATATTTCTCATATTGGTCTTCAATTATTCTTCTCTTATTTCTCTTGTGCAATCTATGTGAAGACCATTTATGTCCCAATATCTACCTATCAAAATCTAATACAGATAATTACAATATCTTTTTCAATTTAAAGTTTTCCTCTTGAATCTAGTATTTTATATCTTCAAGCTCATAAAACCTTTATCTCTTAAAATCCTTTCCCGTGGTTTTCCTTTTGCAACCAAGAAACCTACACTTTCAAATTACAAATGAAACAAATAAGATAGTCTAACATAAAGTGAGTATTAAAAAAACTTTTGAACAACTACTTTGCATAGCTGAAATCATCCACAAGCACAATTGTCCTTAGATCCCTTTTTCCAATTTTAAAGTGGTCCATGGAAAAAACAAAATCGTCTTAAATCCTTTAATTTGTTACAAATGATAATCTCTCAAACTTGAAGAAAAAGCTCCATTCACCATAAAAATATCTTCACCTATAAAGTTTTGTTCAATATTTTTTTAAAGGAAAAGGACAAAATCTTTTCTTTTTTCTCTCTAAGCGTGTACCATAAGAAAAAATACGCCCTTTTTATTTTTCTCTTTAAGAGTGCCCCCACTTTTCCAACACTAATGCTTAAATACACTAGCAACTTTTCACTTGTTGTTGAATGGTGTAACTTTATATTTAAAAAGGTTACCAAGTATACCTTTACCAAAACAATGAAATAATGATGTGCAAAGACTCTTAACACACTTCCTTGGTTCTCTTCTCAAAATTTGAGTGTACAGGTTGTGTTTGACTTATATGATGATTTAGAATACATCGTCGTCTTGTGTGGATATAGGGAACTAGATTTAATAGGAGTCTAAACATTTCAGGATTTCGTTTGTGTAGCAAATGTTTTCACTAGAATTTAGTGATTTAAAAAAAAATCAATTCTTGTTGTAAATAGATTTAATGTATTTAAATATCTCATAGTATCCAGCTTAAGTAAATTTAAACATTGTTATTTGAAATCTTGATATTTTTTTACCAGATGGAAATGTTGAGTATGAACTTAGGCACGGACTTGGTCCTTAATGGCAACTATGTGGGTGAAATAAAAAAATTGTCTATGCCAAAATACATGCTACCTTCATGGTTTCTTGGCATGGATTATCTTACTTTGCCATATGAACAAATCTCCTTCAAAAGAGAGGAAAATATCAAATTCAAACCAACTATCTACTCGTAAACTTGTTTTGGGATTCAAGCAAACATGATACAACTCATTGATTTGTCTCCACAAACTTGTTGGCTCAACAATTAAATGCATTAATTGTGAAAATTGTTTGAACACATATTGCATGAGCAAATTGTTGGAAACAAGTCGAGCACTTGATGTAGATCACTTTATGGCTTATTTTGATATTCAATGTGTACTGTATATGGGCTTCTTGGCGTCGATTGATTTCATTCCCTCAAAGATTCATTGTGCACTCTAGAAACAATTCACTAGATCCCTGATGGATGAAGACGCCATTATTTTTTAGAGTGTGTTATTTGATCTATTTGGCCATTGATTAAGTGATCTCGCTCAAGTCATGTAGATCCTTATATTAATTGTGGATGAAATCATTGTGATCTGCACAATATGGAGCCATTTATTTTCTCAATTTGATGCACTAGTATGCCCTCTTTGTGAGGATCGTGATCTATATATGAAATAAATCATCCACATAAGTAGTATATTCCCCACACACAACATATAATTTTGATTTTGAGTGACTTCTCATTCGCTCAGTACATAATCTCTTCATGAATTCACACATAACTTTCTAGAGCATCCACCTTTGCAGATGGTAAATTACTACTTTGTGTTTGATAGCTAGTCCCTAGAGATTGTTGCGCTAGTTCTGGCTCATTGTACTAGGGAAGATGGCATGCATATATGGTGGGATGAGCAATCTAGTTGTTTCTATTGAATGAAATCCAACCATGATATATACACTACATGGGTCTCACCACTT
The DNA here is from genome assembly GCA_001517045.1 of Pseudotsuga menziesii. Taxonomy (NCBI): domain Eukaryota; kingdom Viridiplantae; phylum Streptophyta; class Pinopsida; order Pinales; family Pinaceae; genus Pseudotsuga; species Pseudotsuga menziesii. The sequence goes on along the minus strand of LPNX010089879.1, from coordinate 97,521 downwards.
CTCACCACAATGCATGTGTTCAAATTTCTCATCCAATATTCAATTTCAACCTTTGATCTTGATGCTTAGATACCACCACAATGCTCGTGTTCAAATTTCTCATCTAATATTCAATATCAGCCTTTGATCTTGCTGCTTAGATGCCAATTTGATCCGAAAATGGACAATTTAAAATTGATTGAGTTTTTCTCCATTCCAAATACTTTATAGATTTCACAAATTTCCATTGTTAACATGAAAATTGGCAATATGATTCACACTTAACATTTAAAACTGAAATTTAAACAGAAATGAAATGAATAAACATGAGACAATATGCAAAGCATATTGATAATGGAGTTCACCAATTCTAGCTACATCTTTGGGTTCACTCAATCAATAAATCACTTCATTAATTCTCCTTTTAAAGGGATTCTCCTTTTACAAAATGGGTTGAAATATTCTCCCAAGAAGATGTTGGATCTCTCCTTTGCATTAAGGGAAAAATATTCTTACAATAAGTGTCTCATTCTCCCAATAAGGGGATTACAATTAATAATCAAGTCTACTTATTGTTATCCTTCAAAGAGATTACAATTCCTTCTCCTCTCCTACAAAGAGAAAAAAAGGGCATTTTATAATTTTACATTGTTGAGAAATACCTCAACATTCAGAGGAGAGAACAACTCTCTAGATCCACTAAAACTGGATATGGGGAAAATTCAAGAGATAGGTTGAGATAAAAATTCAACTATGCACATGAAAATCTCAACTTTCCTCATGAAGATTTCAACATTCCCCATTTAGATTCGAAAACTACAATCCTATGTAGCTCTCATTAATTTCCTATTACATTACAAATTAAAAATACAAAAACATGTGAGCTCAAAATATGTAATAATCATTTTATTTTATTTTAGCCTTTTTTGCCCAAAACTTCAACAAGCCATATCTTTCGCATACGAAGTCCATTTGACCATGTCCAAATTGCACTAGAAAAGCTCCTTGAGAACTCTTCATTGTACGAACCATTTCAACAAAAATATGGACCTTTTGAATTTGTCAAATGCAGAGATCCTCTTGGAATTTAGTCTGATACCTCCTTACATTGCTTTTAGGATTCCATTTTCCTCCATATTGATTTCCTCTTTGGTTCCATGTTTTCTCATTCTCCCAACATTGCTTTTATGATTATTGCTTTTGATAGTGGTGTGGGTGTCGATAGATGAAAACTTTGTGGTGTTCATTACCCCTAAAACTTAAAACAACACATGATGTATAGAGGTTGAGATGCATCAAACTAGAATTATAGAATATAACAATAAGCATTTGACAATAGAAAGATAAATATGATAGGAATAAGCTTTATATTATGATAATAATTTTGGGAAGAAATGGTCATAGGCCTCTTAAGGTAGGGTGAACTTTTACTTGAGAATATATCTAATACAATAATTCTCGACAAAAACATTCATGTCCTTGTAGTTCTGTAAATAGGCTTCCCATGTCCAAAACCCTAACTCCTTGACATGGTCAAATAATAAATAAATATCAACTTCCAAGTGGGTCTTGATTAATTAAGAGACTATTTTTACATTTATTGTTAACTACTAACTACTCATCCTTATTACCAAAATATGGTCGTATGCAATGCATGACTAACTACTAAAGTAAGAAGGCTTGGGGTAGTACCCTAACATTCCCTTCTACTTCAAAAGCAACGTTGTCCTCAACATTGAAGGTAAGGAAATTGTCGTAAAATTTTGGTTGGTTCCCAAGTAGCATATTCTTGTATTATATCTTTCCATTCACTCAAAACTTATTTGATGGTGATATGGCACAATTTTCATTCCCTAGAAGCCAAGAATGCTTCTAGCTGGATCCAAAGGGATCTGTCCTCATCCAATTTGGGTAAGTTGGTATGCACCTTGCAATTAGACCCTGCCACTTTTTTTAGAGAAGAGATGTGAAATAATGGATAGATCTTGGAGTGATCTCATAGAGTGACCTTGTATGCCACCTTTCCAATGTGTTGGAGGATTTAGTAGGGTACATAAAACATCACATCTAGCTTGTAGTGGAGATGATACTTGAGGGATGTTTTCTTATAAGGTTGGAGTAAAAGAAACACCTGATCCCCCACTTCAAAGAAACACTCATAGTGAAGATGATCTGCATATTGTTTCATTCTGTTTTGATCCATAATCAGGTTTTCTTTAAGGGTGTGGAAATATCTATTACAGTGAAAAAGTGTGTTGTCCATTTCCTAAACTATAGAAGTACCATGTAGATAGAAAATCACTAATAAGGGGTTTTATCCCTACACCGCTTCATATGGTGTTATTTTGATGGTGACATTAAAGTGGTATTGTACCACCACTCAACCATGGGGATCCATTAGGTCTAGTGTTGTGACAAAAAGCATCACAAGTAGATTTCCAAGCATTTATTGACTACTTTTATTTGACCATCAGTTTGGGGGTTATAGGCTATGTTGAGATTCAACTGGATGCCCTAAATTTTGAACAGTTCTTTCCAAAAATTGCTAGTGAAGGTAGGGTCATGATAAGATGAAGTAGAAGCCAACATGCCATTGAGCTTAAAAATATGATCCATAAATACATGTGCTACTAGGGAGGGGGTAAAAGATTGTAGTAAGGAAAAAAAGTGAGCATTTTTTGTCAGAAGATTGACTACCAGCATAATGATTGTTTTATTGCCTACCTTGGGAACCCCCATGATGGAATCCATAGAGATGTTTGTCCATATATGGTTAGGAATTGAAAGTGGTTGCAAGGCACTAAGTGACTTCATTGTTTCACACTTATCTCATTGGCAAGTTTCACGTGTGGCAACAAAGTTGCGAATACCTTTTTTCAGGATTTCCAGAAGGAGTGAGCACTTAATTTGTTCATAGGTTATATGAAAACCCAAGTGGATTTCTATGGGTGATGAATGAAAATCCTCTGAGAATATCAAATTTAAGGCCGAATTTAAGATGAGAAAAAATCTATCTTTATATCTCAAGATATCTTGGTTCCATGTATATCCAGGAAAGGGTTCAAGTATTCTTGTATATGTTTGATGAGGTGTCAAACTTTGTATTGGGACAACTATTCCTATTGGGCTTCATCGATCCATACTGGAATTGGTAAGGACAAGGCAAAGAAGGAACCCTTCTCTTTAAATTATCTAGACAAAGCATCTGCCACCACATTGTCACAACCCTTATGATATATGATTCCAAAATCATAGCCCGACATCTTAATGACCTGTTTATGTTACTTAGGTGAGGACAACCTTTATTCCAAGAAATACTTGAGACTATGATGGTCTATCTTGATCTATAAATGTCATTCGATTAAATATGGTCTCATGTTTCAAGGGTGTGAAGTATAGACGTCATTTCTTTTTAATAGGTGGACTTGCCTAAGTTCCACTCGCATAGTTGCTTAATGAAGGCTAATGGGCATTTGTCTTGTAATAATACCACGACTAGGCCATGTCCAAATGCATCAAATTCCAAAATGAAAGTATTTATAAAATCAGGCTAACATATGTGTAGTGCATATAAAATCCTTTAGGGAAGAGAAGGACTGCTCCATTGCCTCATTCCAGGAGAAAGCATTATTCTTTAGTAGTGTTGTAAGAGGAGTTACGAAATTTCCATAGTTATGGACAAACTTTCGGTAGTAGTCTATAAGTCCAAGGAACCCTCTCAAGCTCTTAAAAAAATTTGGGCGAGGCCAGTGTTGTGTAGTGTCCACTTTTGGGGGGTCCAAATATACACTATCTTGAATCATAGTATGGCCCAAATATTCAACCTCAGTTCCCTCAAAATCACATTTGGAGGATTTCAGAAATAAAAGGTGATCTTTTTATAATTTAAAGGTACAAGAAACATGTTGAAGTGGCTTTCCTAGGTGGGAATTTTGACCATGATTTCGTTGAAGAAGACTAGGACAAAATGGTGGAGGAAAGGGAGGAATATCTTAGCCATGAGGGTTTGAAAGGTGGAGGGGGCATTTCAGAGGACAAATGGCATGACTAATAAATGTTAATCACCCTCATGAGTGTGTAAGGTTATCTTGGTTATGCTTGCTTCTTTCGTCATAATTTTATGGTACCTCAAGTGAAGTTCAATATTGGCAAAGAATTTGGCTCCATTCAACTAATTTAAGAGATCATCAATGACAAGAATAGGAAATTTATCTTTGATGTCTAATTTGTTGAGTCAAGGAATTAGGACACAAACGCCAATCTCCCTTTTTTTCAAACAATAACCACTATGGGGGAATAAGGGCTTGTGTTAGGATGAATTATATCTGCCCCCAATAATTCATGAGTGTTTTTTTTCAATTTCATTCTTGTGAAAATGTGTGGTGAGAAGTGCATGCATAGGGAGGTTGGATGTGTAGGATTAGAGGAATACCATGGTTATGTTCTCCACGGGATGGGGGTAAGCCCTTTGCTGCCTCAAATGTGTATTGATACTGGGAGATAACATGTTGCACGTTGGGGTGGATATCCAATGGAGGCATTTCCATGAATTGGATGGTGTTGAACTGAGCAATGATACATGAGTGGCCTTGCATCAATAATTTCTCATAAAGTGTGATGAGATGATTTCAGGAAAACGAGAGTTAAGTTCGTTGACGTGATGGGTATTCCCGACTTGTGTAAAGTAGAGAAAGAGCGCATTAAAATCCATGGTGATAGGGCCCAAATTCCTGATCCATTCAACCACCAGAACAATATCGCAACCTCCCATGTCAATAGAAAACATATGGAATTCGAGATGGTAGCCACCTATTTGGAATTTCACATTTTCACAATGGCCCCTACAACTCCATCAACTGTCATAATTTAGAATTTAGATATAGGAAAATATAGCAATGGGTTTATTCTTCCATACAATGATCAATGAAATTATGGGTGCTACCACTTTCAACTAATACAATGACTTTCTAGTGTTTGATGTAGCCGATCAATTTCAATGTATGAGGTGTGGAGAAACCAGATAAGGCATGGAATGATATTTGGGGTTGCTCCTCTGTGACTAGTATATCTAGAGCATCTTTTAAATGGCACATATTGTCCTACACATAAGGTTATAGTGGAACCTCCATAATGGTTTCCTTAAGGTGATCGTGTGATGCCTCAATTTCAAATAGTTTATATTCTTTTCATTTACGCCCTCATAAATATTTTTCATCGTAATTGTATCAAATGATGATGCATTGATGCTCATCTATCACACATGGGGTCAAATTGTGGATTCATAGTGGTGGGGTGGTGGATTTTCTGGGAGTAGGATCCATGGCAGACATTGTGCAAGTGAGGAATGAAGGGAGCCTGGGTTAGGCATTAATCACCGGTTAAAATCATCGATATCTATTATAGGTTTCCAAACAAGTGGAGGGTTGTTGCACAAGGACACTTGAATTTCCTCCTTGTGGCCACTTATGAAACATTCAAAAAAAAGAGGCCTTATATGTGGATCTCCAATTGCTTGAATGGTGTAATATGTTACAATATTGAGAATATGCATAACATCCAACAATACATTTACACTAACATGTAAGTCAATAGCAAAGTTCTACTACTCTAGCCTTATATCCATACAAGAAAAAATAATCATGTAAAAAATAAGAGATAAGAGAACAAGAGAATAATACACTAGATATATGTGGTAAAACCCAAATGGGAAAAGATCCACAGGAAGGTTTAGTATTCTTTATTCTTCAAAAATATCTAGTCTTACAAAACATGGCATGACATACTCACAAAAATATCACATCACACTCCATGATGCCATAGTGTGTTTAACCAATATTTACAACATACGCAAAAGGGTATCCTTCACCTCTATTATATAGCTAGAAGTATGGAATATTTACATCCCATAACACATGTGGGATGAATAGATTTCCACCTCTCTTATATAAATAATGCTTATAAGAGATTTTATTACATGATGCTTGTGGGATTACTCTATTTTGTAATATTAGGGTTATTTATTCATTTTAATGATATTTCACCAGCAATACCACACAAGTCATCATTACATATTCCAACACTCCCCCTTAAGGATGATTGGGATAAAGAATACAAATGGAGGAAGCGGGCATCACCTTAGCATCCCCCTTGACAACAACTTCCATAAATCCCCATAACATGTGAACATGAACACACTTTGCCTCATGGACTTGATGAAGATAACAACCACTTCTCATTAAATCATGAAATTGCACCTGAGTCAAGCTATACAATGAACTATTTTAGAACACCACAACAGTGTATAGAAACCTCAAATGGCCAATACAACAGGAAATGTGGCTCATAGATAGCCATCATAATCGCAACCTAATAAATACCTTAAATAAATCTGCAATAAACCTCATCATTAATACTAGAACACCATGTCTATACATCGAAATGTTTCCAGCAAACAATATTAACAACCAAAGAAATCTACTAAAGATTATATAGCGAATATAAGACCTAAATGGTCTATCCATCAAAATGTTTATCAAGCAATTTATCTTCACAACTAAACTGAAAGATGCAAGAATTGTGTAGTATACTCATCACGAGAACAAGACCCAAATGTTTATCCATTGAAATGTTTTCCCCACATATAATCATCATGACTTATAGTAAAATATGGATGTTCATTTCAAACATTATTATTTGAGTATGGTTATATGATATGGTAGTTGATTACATTCCATTTCATCTTAATGACAACTTGAACCATCCAAGATCACAAAAGGTTTAAACTTTGATATTGTCAAGGATAAGCTAAAAATAGGAACAATGCTAAAGAACCAAAGATAACCACAACAATATGCTTAATGTAGGAAGGAACGTCAAAGCTAAGTTGTTCCACAACTCTTCACAAATACCCATATGGAGAAAGTAAAGTAATTAGAGAGCTAATATGCAGAAAAGAACTTCCAAGAGGCATACAATGAACAACAAATAACAAGAAATATATGACATGATATCTGAAATGATAGAAAATATGAAATACAAAATTTCTTTTACACAAACAAGGGTTAGCAACAACATATAAATAGTGAGCAAAAACATGACACCATGTTAGAAGCAACATCATTATTATAAGAGTGAGACAATCATAGAATATTGAGAAAAATAATTGATCAAATAAAACAATGATATCACTCATCCAACTTAATATATTTGAATAAATATAATTGATCAAATAAAACAATGATATCACTCATCCAATTTAATATATTTGAATAAATATGCATTATTTTCATCAGTGATTTGCACCAAAATATGAGAGAGAAGTTCTCCCTCCTCCACAAAGGGGTTTCTTGCCTCCTTAGTGTAAATATTCTTGAAATGTCGATGGACTCTTTCTTGATTTGTTTGAAATCATGAACTCTTTCTCCTGCCCCATTGTGTATTGTGCCTGCTAATTTTTATGCAAACAGATCTATGTCTGCTTATGGAAAAAGGAGGGGTTTTTGTCTCCTCCTCCCTTTAATCACATGATTCTGGACTCGAGCCTCTAGTATTTTTCCACTTCCCTACAGGATTTATTGAATTATGATTGCATTTTTTTTTCCTTTGCAATGTCCTCTTCTTCTATCTGGTTTCCTTCGATTTTATCTTGATGTTTTTCACGTGATTGTTGTTTTTATTGCCTCACCAAAGAGGGGGTAGGGCCTCTTAATTTGGACCAGGCCTTCAAATATTTTTTTTCTTCTCATTAATTCTTCCTGGATGAAGGAGGGAGATCCTAGCACCGAATGATCCAGGAATCCTTAACCACCTCTTGAAATGTAGGCCTTGAAATCCATAAGGTAATAAATCTAAATGGGATTGGTCCTAAATTTTGATATGCTTCCATTATCAAGGAAATGGGCCTATGATCCAAGGCCCCAAAGGGGATGATTTCTTGGGAGAATTTTATTCCCACTAAGATAATGGAGGAATGTACCGGGAATCTATCCAATCCGGAAGCAATATGCCTTAGTCCAATTCTTTTGTTGGATCGTGTGTAATTCCCTCTTTTTGGTTTAATATCCACAAGCTCCCATTCTTGCATCGCGTCCTCTACGTGTTCTCTGAATGGATCCCGAACGATTGAACCGCTCCTTTTTTCATCACCCAAAAGAGAGAGAGATTAAGTTCACCAACAAATATGATATTCTTCCCTTGCATGTATGATATAACATTTTTGACAAAGATCCAACATTCCTACTTTTCAGAGTATATTACTAGAACATACAAATTGAGAATACATACCTAAGAACTTGAGTTGTTTTGCAGAAGGTTCAAGAATAGCCATGCTCCATTTAATTTGACTAAATTCACACTAAATTTGGAGGTGTTCCACAAAGTTAGCAACCCTCCTGATGCTCCTCTCGAGCTAACTACTATTCTTGCACTAGATTTCAAAACCTTTCTTCCAACATCGAGGCTCTCCTTTTCCTCGATTTTCGCCTCCTAGATTAGGAGGATACTTGGATTTTTAGTCTTGATGAGGCTTCTCATTGCTTCCTGTTTTTATTTAGTTCCCATCCCTCTATAATTATAGGAGACTATATTCATTACTTAATTGGTGCATGGGATGAGGGCCCCTTGTTTAGCCCCTTGTTGGATCTAGTTTTTCTGCCTCCTTTCCATTTCCCCGTTTGGCTCATCACTTTTTCAATTGTGAGTTGATGACCTAGAACTTTATGCTTTTATGCTTGTTTTTTTGTACTTCCTTTTTCAACTACCTTCCCTTCCTTGTTGTTCTGTATGTATATGATTATGCTTATGCATATGACTCTTGTGATGACTCATCCTCCTATTGTGGTTCATCTTGAGTTGACTTATTTCTCCTTCTTGTTGATCAAGCTAAGCTAGATCTTGCATTTATTTTCTTCTTTGTGTTTTTCATAATCTCCATCCCTTTCCCCTAGGGACGAAGAGTCTAGGATAACCCAATCCAAGGAGGCAAAGGAATTTGATATCAAGGGGAGGATGAGAAGGGCATGAGTTTGACTGTGTATTCACCCAAGGGGGACATTTCCTGTTGTTCCTGATTTTTTCCATTTTTCCTATGTTCTAGGGTTTGTTCCCTTTTTAAATTGAGTCTATTCTTCCTCTGGTTCTGATCCCTTCTTCTCTTTTTGAGCTTATTTACCGTCTTTGGTGAAGTCTCTTTATTCATGGCAAATTTTGCACTTGAAAGGGAGTTGCTTGTAATCGAGTTGTTGGATGTGGGACCAGTTATCCCCCGTCAACTTGATTGCTTCTGGATTCCCCGCTTCTAGATCTACTTCAACACATATCCAAGTGCAGGAGAATTGATATTTTGGCTCTACATGATCTATGTATTTCCCTAATGAATCTCCTAGTGTTTTCATGGATGCATCGTTCCAATAGTGGATGGGAAGATGTGGAAACTTGACCTAGATCGAGAACGCAGAAGGGATGTCTAGGGAAGGGTCGAAATAAGGGGTCCATTTGTTCAAATAGAGCCCTTAAGGGCCCATAAAATATGGCCCATTTTAGAATATTAAATCCCGATCTGATTTTTGTTCAAACTGGAAAAAAAATGAAGAAACCCTTACCAACTGACAAACATTATTTTCGAGCTTAGAGGAGGGAAGCCCAGTTCTTTTGAGTCTAGATTTTCATGATTCTTAGTGATGTCCATAATCCATGAACTAACCAACGAGGGCCATTATAGCCATATTGAGAGCAACCTAATGAGGGGTGGTTGGGGGCAAGGAAATTTTTGGGATTGTGTCTATTTTCTTCACAAATATTGAGCTTCCTTTGTGCGGGGTTTTTTCCGAGCATTATCAACCAGAGATCTGAAAGCAACTGCTTCCAAGGTAGGGGAAGAGAACATACCAGAATTCATGAGGAAGATATCAGAGTGAGAGAACGAATTCTTGCACATAAAAGGACGTAGATCCATCAGAGAAGAATCCTTAAGTGGAGTATTACAAAGTTGAAACAATGAGCCTAATTCAGTTCAAGGCATGTAATTTGGAACTTCAGGATGAACTAAAAATAATAGTTTGGACTCAATACATATATGAATTAATAATAAATAAGAAGCACTATCCTTTGAGGAATGCATGGATTCATCCTTTTTATAATGGATACTTGAGTGAAGTAACCTATTGGGTTCTCTTCAATTGGTATTAAATTAGTTTAGTTATGCAAGAGTAAATAAGTAAAAATATTGGTAACTTGAATAGCATGAAAAAACGTAATTGAAAAAGGAAATAGAAGTAAACCAAAAAACAATTTACGTAAAACATATATACTTTCCAATTAAAATGATATAAAATATGGAAGTATAAATGTTAAAAAATAGATCTTCTTATTAAATAAAGGGGTATAATTCAAGTAAGTGCTATGTATTAAGTCAAGAATTAAGGTATATGAAGGAATATATAAAACTCGTTGAGAAGTGAACAGATACCATTTCAAGTGGTAAGTTGTAATTTCCATCAAGCTAAAATGTAAATGAAGGTTCAATTCATTTATGAGGATGTTCTATAACCAAACAATATTTTCATGCCTATGTTATGGAGGATCCAAAATAAGACAGTGAACATTTCCATTGATTTCACTATTAAAGGAGATCATATTGATATTGAGTTGACAAATAGATTACAAATTGTAGAAAAGGAAGTTAAAATATCTCCTACAGAATTTTATGATGATGGGGTATATAGTTTAGAATTGAACATAAACGAATACTCTCAAAAATGAAATTTCTATGTCTTACAAACCAAGGAAGTTGATGTAATATTGGGGAACTCTTTATTGAAATCTCTTGGTGCTTTTACAATAAATGTTGATAAAAGGTACAATATAGAATTCAAGAACCTAACCAAGAAAACAATATTGCAAGACATTGGTTCATAACATATTTTTTGTCTTATCAAATTCGAATCAGAAATCACAACAAAATCATAGAGAATTAGAATAAAACTTTAAAAAAATATCTTATTGGAGAAAGATGAAGAAATTTCTCACTTAAAAATCATAATAAAATACTACTTGCAAAAATCAAGAAGTCCAAAGATAAAGGGCAGTGCAATCCTAAATTAGAATAGGAGAATCATGTTCTTGAAATAGTTTATCATAAAAAGATGAAGAAATTTCTCAGCTAAGGAAACTTAATTAAAGGTTTCTTGGACAAATAAAAAGGCTAAAAGATAAGTAAGAGATTCTATAACCTAAAAATAAAGGTGAAAATATAGAAATAAAGACCCTAACAATGAAAATTAAAGATCTTAAAAATGCTAAAGAAGACCTTTAACATGAAGTACATATCATATAGTGAAAATTGGAATAATAGGTTAACAAATCCAAAGAGCTCAAAAAGAAACCACAAGAGTCGATGGAAAACCATTGTCACTTACAAGTAAAAGGATCAAGTGACAATTCAACAAGATGTTGCAAGTCAATGTGATCCAAAATCACAAGGAAAGCAGGATGACAAGAAAAAAAATTGATGAGGTGTTATTATATAAAAACAATGAAATTAATCATTTGAAGGGTCATAGTCAGATTCAACATAGAGAAGTAAAAATAAAATAAAATTTAAGAGTGTATCAATATTGAAGGTAGACAAGACAAAGTGACATCCATGGATGTGAGTGGATAAAGGAATTTTTGAGAGGTTGAGAATATAAATAATGAGACCTATTTAGAATTAACTATAACTGCAAATTAAAGTGTCATTACTAATGAAGCCTTATCAATGAAAGAACAATGATAAAACGAGTGCAAAAAATAATTCACTGACAAGTCAACATCTACATATTGAATGATGATTAACATTCCATTGATCATTAATAAATCCATTAACATGCTAGAGAATATGAAAACATCACATGTTAACTTGTCATCACGAGTTAAGCATGAAAATATTGATATGGGTCAACTTATTAGTGTGCCATATCAACACCCAAATCACAAAAGTTGTGGCATGCAAGAATCAATGTATGACTATCAAACGGTACCTAACCCGAGTCAATGTTGTACTTACATCTTGAAGCATCCAAAAATTCATACAAGTCAGAATCAACAACAAATAAGAGCAAATCCAAAATCTTGTCATCAAAGGGTTCAAGAAAGAATTTGCTTAGGATGGTCTGATTCCTTCTTGATGTGACAATATTGTTTAAAACTTTGAAAATCTTATCACCTCGTGTCCTCAATTTTATCAAATAGGATATAGTCATAAGAATATGAACCATTTTATTAGAAGAAGTGTTTGCCTACCTCTACTTTAGGGACAAAGCATTTTAAGGAGGGGTATTTGTAATACACCTAAAGTATATTACCACAATGTTATGATGTATAATCATTTATTTTGTACTAGTAATTAATATTTTGTATTTTATTATATAGAATGTAATATTTATTATGATGTACATTCAATTTGTCTATTTATTATATTGTAATTAATGATAGCCATACCCTTTTCCGAAGGACATGAATGATCATGCATTACATGTATTTATATGCATGTTCATTGCATCACAATAGATATATGAGTTAATAGTTATTATTTTGTGTTTACCCTTTGAGGAATATATGGATTCATCCTTTTTATAATGGATTCTCAATTGAAGTAACCTATTGGGTTTTATTTATGCAAAATCCAATATGAATCTTTTTAACCCTAACTACATGCAACTCCAAATCCCATCCCTCTATACCCTCACTTGAGTTTTAGATGAGTGTATTTATACTAAAGAAGCCTTGGGTTCCTAATTAGGAACCCTAACCTTTGTACTAACAATATCACTCCTAAAAGTATGAACTTACTCTTCATCATTTATGGTGGCATGTTGAGGAACGTGATTATGGGGTGTGCAATGTTTCTTTGGCGTTAGGAAAAATGGTCTGCTAGATAATTCATAACGTCACTCTCCCTCATGGTTGTCTACTTTGAGGGGCTATTTTGGAGTGCACGATCTTCCCCATCTTCTCGATATAGAGCATTGTGAAGTGTGTGCTTCCATAGACCCCTTTGTCTCTTTGATCACGCCAAAGGGGAAAGTAAATTGTGCATGCCCTAATTTTCTACCGATTGTCTTCCTTATTGAATTCATGAATGCATATGGGATGTAGAATATAAGGAATGTAGTTTCCTAGTTGTCCTTTCTCCTTTCTATAACTAAGACAAGTTATCAAATTAACTTTTCTACAACAACAATGATCAAGGATACGTTAAACAAACTCATCAAAATACACAACATGACTTCCTAGTCATCAAAATAAATTAAAATTCAATCATATTCATGTAATAACTCATAAAATGCAACAAAAATCAACAAATGTGAGTAATTGATCAATTGTTATTAGATACAAAATGAGTCAATTCAAATATTATTAGGATTAATACTCGATAAAATGCTAGCTTATGGGAAGATAATTGGTTATACATGATGAAAAACATGGGCCAATTTAGGATCCCATTAGTAACCTTATGGACTTATTGCATTTCAAAGTGATACACATAAAAAGGTGTAGCCCTCTTATTGTAAATTTGCAAACTCCTCACAATTCCTACTCATTTATTGGGTAATTTTTATCCATTTTCACGTGTATCCATGTTAGCATCCTATATTTGCACTTAGTCATTTATAGTCCTCATTAGAAGGGTCAAAGTTGCTAAATCGCTAAAATCAAGGTTATAGGCTTTCTTATGTTTCGATTTCTATAAGAATGATGATATCCTTTTTACAATCAGGACCTTTGGAAGACAACTCAACAAGGTTTTCATCTTCACATCTCAAGAAGTATCAGTCATGAGAGAAAGAGAGATTGGTACATTTTCCAGTGGAGGAAACTAGGTCTCAAGAAGTATCAGTCATGAGAGAGAGAGAGATTGGTACATTTTCCAGTGGAGGAAACTAGGTCTCAAGAAGTATCAGTCATGAGAGAGAGAGAGATTGGTACATTTTCCAGTGGAGGCAACTAGGTGAGGGTTTCATCTTCACATATTAAGAAGAAAAAATCAAGGCATGGAGGAGGCAAAGGGACTTGGTATAATGTAGATCAAAATTTGGCTTGATTAAATGGGACTTATAGGGTTGCAATAGATCTTTTGAAGGTAGCCTTGAGTGGTAGATCAATTGGTAGGAGTTCAAATCCAAATATCATTTGATATTGAGGTCAGAGGTTCAATTCTCACGAATCCAACTCTATGGGTCCTTCGGGGTTAGGATCCCAAAACTGGAGCCCATAGAGGGAGGCCCCTTCGAGTGGTCCCCCTAAAATTATTAGTGTGAATGTAGCGAGCCCCAACCTCTATTCTCGAGGCTGTCAACCATGTGAAAAAAAAAGATCTTTGGAAGGGGGAATAATTTGGTTCTATAGAAATAACACTAATGGGGATGGTCTCACATGGTGGGGAAAGGAGAGAGGACTTAGGTAATATGATGTCCCTACTATCTTTGGTAAAGTAATGGGATGGGTAAGATTCTTTAATATGGAATATGAAGTTCATGCAAAGGATTGTCCCATGTCTGAAATCAAAATAGTAAGGAACATAATGGTGAAATATACCCAATCCAAAAGGGTTGTAATTTAGGAGTATGCCAATAATAAGAATATAATCCATATAATTAATCAATAATTCTTATCCATATGTTAGAGCAGAAATTATACCTTGAAGGACCAGAAAAATAAAGGCTTGGGAGGGATTGGAACTTTGATTACTATCATGGATGTTAATCGGCTTAAACATGTAATCTCTTTTGAGGAGGTAGCGTGACTTAGATATATTATAAGCATTGGTTACCCTTTAGTCATAAGAAAGGACTCTATCCAAGTTATATGTATAATTAATCATTAGTGGAGTCTTGTTTTATTCTAGTCACCTTACGGAATTGTGTAAGCACATAATTTGGTATTTCCCTTGGATTATTGGTTATTGCGTAAGTAGAGTGTGTCTCTACATGAGTAGTCCTCTTCTAAGTTCTACGATATTGATGAATCTTAGTTGGATGTGATATTTTTTCCTAATAATATATGTTCCTAAGCGGTTGGATAGTTGAGATGGTTTCTTTATCTCTCCATAGTAAAGAAGTTATTGAATATGAATTATACATATATGTAAGAATAACGTAATGAAAATAATTTAAGAGTGTAGTTTTTTGTAATTAATATTGTAATTACATGGCTTTGTCTCATTTGGCTCTTTAGTAGGCAAAACACCACACCATTGGTTATTAGAGTAATGAAGGTACTAGTCTTGTGAGGGATTGGCCCCAACGTTGATGAATGGAAAAGGGAAAACACATGTAAATGAGGCTACATCAGCTACAATGATCCACCCTTCATGCAAATTGACCTATAATGCCACTAAAATATCCTCTAACAAAAAGTCTTTTGCATTTGATCCATGGACGACATGTGCACTTCTCTCATGTGTTGCATTTAATTGATGCTTATGAAAACTAAACACATTCAAACTCCACCAAACAATGACTGGAATGTTCATTGATCACACCTCATTTAATCACATAGGCTATGTTTGTTGAGTCCACAACCTACAACTCATGATCTATTTACAACCATCAACCTACAATCTCATATATAATGTAAGGTTGGTTGGTTGGGATGTGTTCTTTAAGGGCATTACAACTTGGCCCAAGCACATTTCTCTATTTATTATAGTTAAATCTTGAAATTTGATGTTGCACATACAACCATCAAATTTGCAGTGTTCTATATTCATGAGTTATCCCATTTTCAAATGCAATAACCAATCCATATTTTTTAATATCTATTAGCATGCCATCAAGCACACAAATTATGTGGAACTATATTCGATATTCAACCTAATTTTGAACTCTCTCATAGGTGCTTATTCTCACCTTTGTTGGATATTTTGCGAGTGCTAATTTATTTTATGTGCATTGTTCTTTTGGGTACTATAAGAGTTATCCTTTGCATTTTCATTTTGGCGCATGGTCCATTTTGATTTGTTTCTTTTGGGACAGCACATTTCTCTATTTATTATAGTGAAATCTTGAAATTTGATGTTGCACATACAGCCATCAAATTTGCAGTGTTCTATATTCATGAGTTGTCCCATTTTCAAATGCAATAACCAATCCATATTTTTTAATATCTATTAGCATGCCATCAAGCACACAAATTATGTGGAACTATATTCGATATTCAACCTAATTTTGAACTCTCTCATAGGTGCTTATTCTCACCTTAGTTGGATATTTTGTGAGTGCTAATTTATTTTATGTGCATTGTTCTTTTGGGTTCTATAAGAGTTATCCTTTGCATTTTCATTTTGGCGCATGTTCCATTTTGATTTGTTTCTTTTGGGACCTTACTTGTACATGAAATATATTACATGCTTCATTGTGTCTAATCTCCACTTTAGTGGTATGCTCAATCAACTAAATAATTTCTTTAATGATCTTTTGTGAGTGGCTATGCATCCTCCAAACTTCTTGAGCGGAAATACAACTTGATCCATCATTTACACTTTACATTTTCTTTTGAATCCATGTTTGATTTTTTATTGATATGTTTGTCTTTTGACTACCCAATTTGATGAATGATTCATATTATGTACATTATTATGACCAGAATTTGCTCATGCGAGGAAACTTATGCAAAGCACACAAATCAATTTATACCTCTCTAATGTGCGTTGTATTGTAACCAAGGTGGCTAGGGTTTCCTAAGGAAAAATAACCATTTTATTTCTTTATGTTTGAAATTGTCTAAATGTTTATCTATTTGATCTTAAATTAATATGCATGACACTAGTAGTTTGTATGCCTTTGGTATGGATTGTTTGGGACACAATGTCTTCACACCATGTATCTGTCGGATGTGTTTGGAGACTTGGTATAACTTTGTTTTACTTCAACAACACTATCACTTGGATAATAACACTTTGTATGGTGTTATATCATTTCAACGCATTATTTGATGAGATCAATTCAGTCAGGTTGGATCATTCTTCTAACCTTATTTTGGGTTTGGATTCAATCTTGTTGATGCACATCACCGAGGAAAAGTCTCATCATTCCATAATCCATAATTATTTTTGCATGTATTTGTCTAATTTAGCTAAAGCGGGTCAGAGTTTTGTTCCCATAATTTCAAATTTCAGTTCTCTATCTCATGAGACTCATCCAATATCATCTACTTCCTACCTTGTTTCAAAGGAAGATTAATTTCCGCAAAAGTCTCAATGGATATCTCAACACTAGATGCAAAGACTTTTGCTCTCTCTTTTGAAAGTAATGCAAGCAAATTCTTATATTGTTTGGGGAATGATAGGGATCATTAGTAATTAATATTTTCTTATTTTCTTATAATTGTCTTATGAGGTTATATAACCACGTTGTTTGGTATTTACCTTGGATTATTGGTTATTATGCAAGTATGTTGCGTCTCTACATGACATCTTGTTTTATGTTTTATGAAAGTTATTGAATCTTACTTGGATGTGATGTTTTATCCAAAAAGATGTGTTCCTAAGTTTAGGATGAGTGGTTGTGATGTAAAGGGGAGAGAGAGTCCCCCTCACCCTTTGCAAATCAAATTCATGGAAGCATAATATTATATACTCAGTACATAATGAAAGTCAATACAAAAAACATAGACAAATAATATCAATACACAACAACAATTTTAGTAGAGTGAAGGGCTATTACTCTTAGGCTTATTTTACAAAACGATGGATAGCCAAGGGCCTCTCAACCCTTTTTACAAAACAATTGAGAGATAAATGCCTCTATTACATCAATATATCAAGTATTTAAGCTATGGAACCACAACTATTTGGTCCCCAAGTCTTTTCATTTTCTTGGGCAAATCAAACACTTTTATAATTAATAACTGAAATTAGTAGCGAAGCTGCTTATACTTACCTCTTAGAGATGTTTTGATGTATTAGTTATATATAATCAAANAAAAGTTGCAACCTTATATATATATATATATATATATATATATATATATATAAAGTTGCAACTTTTCATAACGTAAGCCTTAGAGTTTTTGATATGTTAATGTGGATATAAAGTTGCAACTTTTCATAACGTAAGCCTTAGAGTTTTTTATATGTTAATGTGGTGTTTTTTAGCTTTAAAGATAAGTAATAAGTTACAACTTCATCTAGTGATCAACCAACTTATGTTTCATAACCAATCTCCAACTTTACACATATAAATGTGGAATTTTAAATTTTAAGAAATTTGTACAATTAAGTTTTCTTATAGAAGTATTGAACACTAAATTTATTTTTAAATGATAGAGATATTACGATTAAAAATAATTATAATGTTTTTATCTGACAATTGTCCTTTAAGATAAGTTGAATTAATGACATTGAGTTGTGTATTCTCTCTTATGATAAGTTGAATTAATAATATTGAGTTGAGTATTATTTAATTTAAAGTGTTTAAGAAAAGAGTTGTTCAATTTTGTTATATGAAAAAATATATAGTGATTACTGTGTATATCTTTAAAAATGGAAGTACAATAAGAAAAACTTGTAAAAACACCTTATTGTGTTATTAATTATTTATAGTGAAAAGTTAAAGTAATTATAAAATATACATATTATGTAGCTTAACCACAAATACTTTAATTTATTTTAAACTTTTGCTTAATTTAAAAGTAAAGAAGAAACTATGCTTAATTATTGTTAGTCTTCTTGTCTTTAAAAATTGAAGCAAATTTGGAGAAGGAGGAGTTATAAATATTTATTGAAAGGAAAAGCTATTTAATTGTATTAAAAAATTAATAATAGCTAAAAAATAAAAGAAATAATATAACTAGCAAATATATTTAACTTGTGGTTGGTGAACAAGGATAGGCCACAAGTTAATGCCACAAGTTATTTGTTACTTGTTCTCTATGCATAATTGTAATCACTAATTGTTTATGCCTTTTTATAGTTAAACAGGTTGTTACTAACTATCCATTCGAGTTGTTTTTGATATAATTGTATATTTCGAATTTGGAAAGACTGCCATAAAATCAATCTTAGCAATACACTTGTCTCATCCTCGTGCAATCCCGAAAAAAGCATAAATGCTAATCCATCCCAAATTCTAAGATACTAGCACACCCACATAGTTTTTGGTTGGATCACGTCGATAGGGATCAAATGGTTGAGAGATAACGATGGAATGGAAGAGAGTTTGGATTCTTTTTCTTCCTTGTATTCTTTTAGTTAAACGTTTTCAACTCTGAGTTATCCATGCCTGGCTACATGTTATCATCGACATTCTTGTTATTATCCATTTCATAACTATCAATTATTAATCATGTTATCATCGGCATATATATATAATCTCGCGTTCTTCTAGCCATCTGCCATGAACTGTTGGTTATCCATTCATCAATTGCGAGTTATCCATGCATCGTTACCAGTTTATCTATTCATCAGTTACCGATTATTTTTTATATTCTTTTTTTTTAAATGTTTATTTCAAATTTTCAACAACTGCCATAGAATCAATCTCGACAGTACACTTGTCTCATCCTCATCCGTAGATGAAAAAGAATAGGTCGTAGTCCACCCCAAATCTCAAATAAAAAAGTCTATCGACATAATAAACACATATCGGTGTAAAAACTATTTACTTTAAAATGTTCCTCTAAAATTTTTCTAATAGGTATAAAATTGTTTAATCTTCATTTATTTAATATATTAAGAAAAAAGTCATTTAACTGTTTTAGAAAATTAATTAATATTAAAATATTTAGACATTATTCATTTAATATATTAAAAAAATCATTAATTATAAATTATAAGTATCCTTTTTCATTTAATATATTAAAAAAAGCATTCATTAGTTTTAAATTATAAGAATGCTTTTTAAACAAAAAAAACAAATACATAAAATATAATATAATATATAGTAATAAAAATTAACTTCATTTAAAATGAGTTAAAAATAAAATATAACCTATAATAATAATTGGAATTACCTTATACATACCAAAACTCAGATCTCTAGTAATGTAACTTTCATGTTCTATACAACATTCATGTAAAAAAAATATTTAAATTCTTTAGTTTCATTTATTTTGGTGTAGGGTGACGGTGGAGAGTCAACAATAAAATTAACTTAGGAATAACAATTGTGATGTAATTAGGTTGATAAACGTTTTTATTTGAGATTTGGGGTGGACTACGGCCTATGCTTAGTCGTTGAAAATTCGATATAAACAATTATAAGAAAAATGAATATAAAAAATAACCGGTAGCTAGTTGATGAATGGATAACTAGTAGCAATGCATGGATAACTAATAGTTGAGGAATGATAACAAATAGTTCATGATAGATAACTAGAAGAATGTGAGATTAAAAGAAAAAATATAAAAAAAAAAAATTGATAGTTGATAAATGGATAATAGGAAGAATGTCAGGAATCTAAACGTAATGGTGGAAAAATCACACAATGGCGGTCTGCATTTTTTCTTGAAGCAATTTTAAATCTTTGCTAGGGTTTCGATATTTTCTCAGGTTTTTTAGGCTAGTTGCCATGGCATCTAGCAGTGGAGGCAAAAGGAACCCCTCCTTCAGCAATGTGCTCTCAAAGAGGGCGCTCACAGCAAAGCCTCTCTTGCTACTTGGATCAAAGGCCCCCACAGTCATGACTAAATCAATGAAGGGGAAGGGAGGAGTAGGTTTGTTAGATGCTCAACCAGATTCATCAAGATCTGCGACTACCCCACCCTCAGACAAAGTGGTTAAGGAGGACATGAACAAGGAAGCCACAAAATGCAAGCCCAAAACTCTACAAACACTGCGTTATAAGATCACTTCAACTTTAGTAAGTCATCACATCCAATTTATCCACGACCACGCTATCATCTGCAAGTTTATTGGGCTTTGTCCTTCGAAAAAATCACTCGTAGGATGGCTCACCAATACCTGGAAGCCGAAAGGACAATGTGAGCTGAAATTGGGGTCGAAAGGTTTTTTTACAATGGTTTTTCACAACCTAGAGGACAAACACAGAATTTTCCAAGGTGGTCCATATTTACTCCACTCAGCAAGTATGTACATGTGCAACTGGAAGGAGCGGTTCTCCCCGAAAAAGGAGGATTTCAAAGTGGTGCCACTATGGGTCAGATTGTACTCCCTTCCTCAAGAGTTCTAGAATACTGAAACACTCACTGGTATTGGAAATACCCTAGGCACTTTTGTTCAAATCTTCAATGCAACCATAGTAGAGAGGTATACCTACACACCAGGATTTTCCTTTACCTTGATATTTTAGTTGCCCTCCCTGAAGCAATCTGCTTAAGCCATCGAGACTCAGAATGGATTCAACCTTTAGACTATGAGTACATTCCTTTTTGTTGCAGTAAATGCCATGAGCACGACCATATCTTTAGAGAATTCCCCCTAAACACCAAGACTTCACCCCCCTCTCTAGCTTCCAAAGTGGATGAGGTTGGATTTACCAAATCAGTGGGAAAGTGCAAACAAAACAAGAAAGCTCCTAGTATAAACCAGCCACTTAACCCTTCAATTCAAAATAGCTTCTCCATTCTATCTCATCCTGATTCCCTATAGAATCAAGACTCAATCCTTCCTCTGGATGTAGACCAAGAAATCCTAAATACTCTCATTCAAGACGCCCAAAAAGGCTCCCTTATCTCTGAAAATCTGCCCTTCCCTTCGGAAATGTTGCCTTTCCCTTCTGCAGATAACCAAATAATGAATGAAGAGGAAGAGTTACCAAAAATAGAAGACATGGAGCTTGGAGAGCTTAATGTATCAGCCTTGGATGCAGCCATTAAATCTGGAGAGACAAGCAAAATACCAGTCCACCAAATGAATCTTCTAGAATACTTGTACAACTCAATAAGTACAGACAAGCTCCCTCCCAAGGAAGGGGAATCATCAACTTAAACTTCAGGCCAAATCCCTCTTGGAAGAGAAGAGATATGCCAAAAATTCAAAATGCCACCACAAAGAAAGGAAGGAAACCGAATAGACAACTCATCCAAGAATTAGGAGCCTATTTAATAGACTCAAGGTAGACTGGTTGGATAAATTCACACTTTCACCCCCCAAGTTTAAATGGAATTTAAACTTATTTCATGGAATCGAAGGGGATTCCAAAAGACGAGCGCTCAAGAATAGGATTCTCATCGAGAAACCTGTTGTTATCATGCTTCAAGAAGCCAAATACTCGAAGCAGAAGCTCCAAATCTTCATAAATCAATGTTGGAAAAAAGCCCATGTTATGGCTTTCGATGCTAAAGGCAGTGCCAGAGGACTAGCATTAATTTGGGACCCAAACCTTCTGCACATAGATGGTTTCTTTTCGTCTCTTCACATGCTGTCAGGATGTTTTAGAATAATCGGAACCAATTAAAGAGGAGTGATCACCAATGTCTATGGGCCGCAACAACTAAATAAAAAAAAAACAATTTTCTCAACCATCTTAGTTGGCTACAAAACCAAATCCCTTCCCCAAACTGGATTATTGGAGGAGATTTCAATATAATAGCTACTCTACAAGAGAAAAAAGGGGGCATCAGAAGACTTAACAGAGATAGTGCAACATTCCAACTTCTCATCATCAACCTTAAGTTAGCAGACATGCAAACCTCTAATGGTATTTTCACTTGGAATAATCGCAAAAGGGGTGAGCGACAAGTGGCCATTAGATAAGACAGATTCCTAGTATCTGGTTCATTTCTGCAAAAACCACATCAACCTCTCGACCACAATCCTGCCAATAACGGGATTAGACCATTGGTTTTTCTGACTCCTTATGGAAATCAAAGGCTCACACAACAAAATACCCTTTAGATTTGAAAAATTATGGTTATCCCATCCTAATTTCAAATCAAAAGTCGCAGAATGGTGGGTGGATTCAGCCCAAATAGAAGGATCAGTTATGTATAACTGTAATATCCCGATTTTTACCCTTATTTTATTAAAATGGTAAATGATGTCAATATCGTTATTAAATCATGGTGAGGAGCTCAAGGCCAAGTCCCCACCATGGATTTAGCATTTTATGTATTGACAATTAAAAATCAATACCTATGGTTCTCGTGCTAGCCAGGCATAATATAAATTGAGACATCATGTAATTATGGAATTTAATAAAATACCCATAAGTACCTATGCAATGCAACAAAGGGATGGAGGCATGATTTCACAAGGAATAGGGAGGGAAAATATTCAAACCCTTGAGCCAATAGTGTAAAGCCAAATGTCAATGAGAGAACCCATAAACTCCCAACTACCCATTTTGTCTTATGCACCCAGTTATTTAATTCTTCTAGAAGTTGGTTGAGGTAGTTAATGCATTGGGAATGGAGAGGTATGGCAGTAAATTTCATATTGGGGCAAGCCATCAATTTTGGAAAAACTTGTTTTTGCTTATGGGGCAAGAAAACACCCAAAAATTGGTTCCCAAACCATTCCTCACCCATGTGTTTCTCTTTCTCACACAGCTGGAGCTAGATGGGGCGTTTTCCTTCGCATTTTCTTCAATTTTCTTCATTTCTCGATGGCTGGGAAATCGTTTTTGTATTGCTTAGTGGATGGGAAGAGGGATTCACGATTTGGGGTTTGTACAGGTTTTTTTGGCCCATAAATGTGTTCTAAAATAGAATTGTTCACCCAGGGTTGATTTCCCCATTTACCATTCCGCTTTTGGTTGCCAAGACGTTTTTCTTCATACCCAACACTTGTGTTTGATGTTATATGCATCCTTGTTTTGGTCTGAAAGATTTAGGAGTGGGAAAGGTTCAGAATTGGCTTGATAAACCTAGTGAAGAGAGGAACCTCACAAAAGATCAAGAGGGACTAGCTAATCTTCTATGCACAACTGAGAGAAAACTGGAAGGGAAGGTATGGCCCGAGCTTGACTGTGTAGCAGTGAAGGGAATACTTCCTTGTGTTGGGTGTGTAGGTATTGTGGAGTCCAAGATAAAGAGATATTGTGGAGGTTTTCCATAGCTCTGTGGTTGAGCTTACTAGCTTAGCAATGTTTCCTTTCCACTGCCTTAACGGCCTGATAAAACCAACTATGGATTGGCTTGGTTGAACCTTTGTGTGTATATGCCTATGTGTGATCCTGATGTTCCCTATTTCCTTATAGAAATCATGCCTATCTCGGGGGTGGCGGTTGTGCTAAGAGATTGATGAGCACAATTGGCCTATGGTTGGGTGGAATGTTGCAACGACATAACTAGTTGCGGGACAACTCATTTACAAGATAAGCGCTCTCTTGTATTTAATTTTTGCAATGTATTTGCTTTATGAATTATTATGAGCATATTGAATGTATTGAATGAAATTTTCTTCTGTTGTATATTATTGCATTATGCATCTGCATATGCTTTTATTTCAATGCATTTTTTTATGTTCATGGGGCTAGATCCTCGGTTTGATAGACAAAGCAGTCGAGTCGCGTCCTCTCTCTCCGATGGCGAGAGGGGAGGGGACGTGATAGTGTGGTATCAGAGCTATTGGTTACAGCATTGGGCCTGAATGGAACAAGTTGAACAGTTGACAAAGGTAAGATTACCCCCTGGTCAGCGGAAAAAAGGAGCAAGACAGAAGAAAAAAATTCAAAATTTTTCTAATTGTCTTTGAAATTTCTATGTCGGCTGAGTTGGCTAAGTTGTGCCGATACATGTCGACGTGAAAGGTTGAGTTTCACCGATGTCTGTCGAGAGAAATATACGAGTTTCACTGATACATCTCGTAAAATCTTGCCAAGATCGTCGCGAATAGAATTTTTTTCTAAGTATAGGCATGTCGGCAAAACTTGGTGAGTTTTGCTGATACATTGGTAAGTTAAGCTAAGTTTTCCAACATATGTTGGAGGAAATGGATGAGTTTCGTCGATGTGATAAATAAAGAAAGATTTTCAAAAAAATTCTAAGTGTTGAAATTTCCATGTCGAAAGAAAAAGATGAATTTTGCTGATACGTCGGATAAACTTGGTGAGTTTTGTCAATATGTCAGATAAACTTGGTGAGTTTTGTTGATACGTCGAATAATATTGGCGAGTTTTGTCGATACGTCAGATAAACTTGGCGAGTTTTATCAATACGTCGAATAAACTTGACGATTTTTGTCGATACGTTGGATAAACTTGGCAAGTTTTTTCGATATGTCGAATAAACTTGGCAATTTTTGTTGATACGTCGGATAAACTTGGCGATTTTTGTCGATACGTCGGAAAAGTTTGGCGAGTTTTGCCGACACTTCGGAAGAAAAAATTAATTTTTGTTGATCGACACAAAAAGGTGAATTGCACCAATACATGTCGAAAAAACTTGGTGAGTTTTGTCAACACGTCGAAAGAAAAAGGTGAGTTGCACTAACATGTTGGAGAAAATCGACGAGTTCGCCGATTGAAGGAAAAATGATAAATCCGTCGAAACAAAGAATTCAATAGTTTTTAGTGGGATTTGCAAGCGTCAGAAAGATGAAAAATGGCCATGACCTTATGCGCCATATTCCACGAAATCGAAATATTTACAACAAAAAAGGGCAAGCCCCCTTGACCCCCACTGTCCCCCTGAGACAGTCGTTGTTTATGAGAAAATTCTATGTTTTGACAAGTTGTCAATGTAGGATTTTTCCAAATGAAGGTAGGAAATTTATAAATTTTGGAGAATATCATGCAGCTAGCAATTGTGTTTATGAACACATTTTGAAGAATCATAGTCACATCAAAGGCAGCATCTCACATAGTGTAGTTTGGAAAATTTGGTCTTGGTTGGGCCAAGAAGATCAACATCATGAATGGTGCACATGATCCCTATGAGCCCGAGATAGATGCCATGGGAGAGAACATACAGGTTGAGAATGTTGAAACAGAATCCAATGGGAGAAGAAATCAAGAGACTCCCCTAGATATTGCAGCCACCATGAGGAGCCTAAGGGTGGAGTTGCAAAGTTGTAGAGAAGATAATGAAAGGATTATTAAAGCTCAGGAAGAGCAAAATCAGTTGAATGCAGCCATGCTACAGATTTTGACAGATGTCCAAAGGCAGATAAATGTTAGAAAATAGGACCTCATAGCAATAATAGTTATAGAGTTAAATCATTAAACAAGATGCAAAACACATTTAACACATTACAGAGAGACACAGATATAATGTGGTTCACCCAAAAGATGGGCTACGTCCACATAGAAATTGCCAACCCTTTTATTGTCGTCTAGAAAGATGAAGGGATAAAACCTACAGCAACACCGCTGCAGTTCCTCTTAACGCTCTCACAGTCTCTCTCACACAATCACAAAGATTGTTTATAATACTACAATACAATACTCAGCCGTATTACAATGCTCTCTTTTATAGGGGAAATACCATGGGAAAATACTATGGTTAACCCAATACCATGGGTCCGTAAAACTGTTGGCCAACACACATCCCAAAAAATTCCTTCAGGGGATTCGCCCCCGAACCCCCACCTGGGACCCACTGGACCCCTCGTCTAGGACGAGTGTACAGTAAACCCGGAGTATAAACACAGCTTATCAATAATATATATGGATCTGGAAGATCAAGATCAACAACCAACAATAAAATATTGGCATCAGGAAGCAAATCCAAAAGGGAGTAGGAGTAGTTCAAGGAGAAATTCCCACAAGAGGTCCGATAGCTCAAGAAGATTTTTTAGAGATAGAACATATACTCCAGAAATATCTTCTAGTGGAATATCTACCTCTGAAGAATCCATTAGGGGTTTAATATATTCATCTCACAAAAGCAAGAGGAAGAGGAATTACAAGAACATTTCATATGGGGCATTTAAGAAGGCAAAGCCTCCTACATTTGATGGTGAGGTAAAATATGGTCAAGAAGCTGAAGCTTGGCTTCTTGGGATGAGAAATTATTTCCAAGTCCAAGACTATACTGGAAATATGAAGGCATGGGTAGCCATCTTCAACTTCAATGGAAGAGCATCCATATGGTGAGAGCATTTCAAGCAAGTGAAGAAGATCAATGAAAGAAAGATTGTGTGGAAGCAGTTCAAGAAATATTTCAAGTAGAAGTACCTCTCCGATAGGTACTATGATGATAAGATTAAAGAGTTCTATGAGCTGAAATTGGGACAATTGACCATGGAAGAATATGCAAACAAATTGTTGGAAATGTTGAGGTATGTCAAGTATATTCGAGATGATAAGGTGAAATTTCAACGTTTTCTAAGTGGGATACCTTAGTCATATAAAGATAGGTTTGAATTTGATGAACTTTGAACTCTAGAAGAGGAAATAAGGAAGGCCAAGTATTGCTATGATCAAAACAAAAGCAAACCTGATTTCCATAAGGCATGGAAGGACAAGAGGAATGAGAAGTTTGACCAAAGGAAGAAAGGTTTCAAACCCTCTCACCTCTGAAATAAGAAAAGGAAGCCATCACAAGCTGTGACTAAGCCAACCAAAATGATGGGAGACAAGCCAAGAGATCCAAAGGAGACAAGAGAACCACTTCAATGTTGGGGATGTGGAGGAGACCATATGCTTAGGAACTGTTCGCATTGGAATGGGAATGTAAGTCAAGTTCACAACATCCAAGGAGCTGAAACTATGGGTCAAGTGGCGAGGACCATCCCTAGAATCTATGCAGCACTAAAGTACTGCCAGGAATATCATCAATCAACTCTGGTTGAAGTTGAAGGTAAGATCGCTAAGAAATATGTTTCTATTTTGATTGACCCTGGAACTACTCATAATTATATCACTCCTAAACTTGTTGAGATTTGTGCTTTTAAGAAATTAAAGCGTAGCAAATCATGGTTAGTTCAAATAGCCACTGGAACCAGGAGAAAAGTTAGTGAAATTGTAGAGAAATGTCCATTATAGATGGATGGGCTATTCACTTATGAAAACCTGAATATTCTCCCACTTGGTTCCTATGATATCCTCATTGGAATGGTTTGGTTAGAAGCACACATGGTTAAACTTGACTGCCACAACAAGACATTTGAATGCATGGACGAAGAAGGAAACCCAAAGGTTGTAAGAGGTATTCCAAAGGTGATTTCTATTAGGCATTTTTCAGCAATGTAGTTGAAGAAGTTCTATAGGAAAGGTTGTCGATTGTATGCAACCCATGTTTTAGAGGCAATGGAAAATGAAACTCCTAAGTTGGAGGACTATCATGTATTGCAAGAATTCAGAGATGCTTTTCTTGATGAGATTCCATGACTTCCTCTAAAGAGAGACGTTGATTTTACAATTGACCTTGTGTCGGGAGCTGCACCAGTGTCCAACACACCCTACAGGATGAGCACACCATAATTGTTAGAGCTAAAAATGCAGTTACAAGAGTTGTTGGAAAAGAAATATATCAATTCGAGTGTGTCCCCGTGGGGAGCACCAGTTCTATTTGTGAAAAATAAAGATGGGACACTCAAGTTGTGTATTGTCTACAGGCAGTTGAACAAAGTTACTGTGAATAATAAATACCCATTGCCTCGAATTGATGACCTTTTTATCAAATGAGAGGAGCAAAGGTATTTTCAAAAATTGACTTGAGGTTTGGTTACCATCATGTAAGAATCAAAGAGGAAGATAGTCATAAGACAACCTTTAGAACAAGGTATGGGCACTATGAGTTTGTGGTGGTACCATTTGGTCTCAAAAATGCACCAGCTACATTCATGTGCCTCATGAATAATGTTTTTAGTAGGTATCTGGACAAGTTTGTTCTTGTCTTCCTAGATGACACTCTTGTTTATTCTAAGAATGAAGAAGAGCATGAAGAACATTTGAGAATGACATTGCAATTGCTAAGGGAACATAAGTTGTATGCAAAGTTGAGAAAATGTGACTTTTATAAAGATAAAATTCATTATTTAGGTCACATAATCTCAGACGAAGGAATATACGTGGACCCTAAGAAGATTGAGGCCATTATGAATTGGCCAATTCCAAGAAATTTGGCAGATGTGAGATCCTTTATGGGACTTGTTGGGTACTACATGAGGTTCATTGAAGGATTCTCCAAGGTCACACATTCAATCACTTCCTTGCAAAATAACGGGATAAATTTTTAATGGACACTAAGATGTGAAGAAAGCTTCCAACGGTTGAAGAACCTTCTTATGAGTGCACCGATTTTGAAAATTGTAGACCCAAAAAAAGACTTTGTGATGTGTACTAATGCATGCAATCAAGGACTTGGAGAAGTTCTTATGCAAGACAACCACGTGGTATGCTATGAGTCAAGAAAGTTGAAGGAGCATGAGAATAACTATGCTACTCATGATTTAGAACTTGCAGCCATAGTACATGCTCTAAATATGTGGAGGCATTACTAAATGGGAAGGAAATTTGAGTCAGGACAGACCATTGTGGTCTGAAATACTTGTTTGATCAACCAACTTTAAATGCTAGGAAAGCTAGGTGGATGGAATTTTTGCGTGAATTTGATTTTGAAATCAAACACATAAAAGGAAAAGAAAACAAGGTGGATAATGCACTCAACAGAAAGGTACATGAAATGCATGTGGCATCTCTTAGTACTTTCCAACCAGATTTGAGGCATCAGATTATTAACCATATTGTCGAGGATGAAGTGTACATGCAGATAAAGGATAAGTTGTAGTAGCAAAACCTTGAAAGGAAGTACGAAGGATATAAATTGGAAGAAAAAAAACTTCTTACTTATAAGAATAGAGTTTGTATTCCAAATGTGGCAGACTTGAAAAGGATTGTTATCGATGAAATCCATCGAGCTCCATATTCGGGTCACCCAGGATATCAAAAAACAATTCCTACAGCCAAAAAGCAATATTTTTGTCCGGGAATGAAAAAGCACATTGCTGAGTATATTTCTAAGTGCATAAAATTTCAGCAGGTGAAGGTTGAACATCAACACCCAGCAGGTTTATTGCAACCTTTTCCAATCCTGGAATGGAAATGGGAAGTCATTTCCATGGATTTTATTACAGGGTTTCCAATGACTATGAGACTACATGATTCTATCATGGTTGTGGTGAACAAGTTAACAAAGGCATCACATTTTACACTGGTCAAGTCCACATATAAAGCCGATGCCATTGCAAAGATTTTCATGAAGGAAATTTTTAGATTGCATGGATTGCCTAAGGCAATAATTTCTAACAGGGATACCAAGTTTATTTCAATTTTTTGGAAGGGTCTTTTGCAGATTTGGGTGCAAAGTTGAAATTTAGCACCGCCTACCATCCTCAAATCGATGGACAAACAAAGAGAGTAAATCAAGTGCTTAAAGACATGCTTCGCATGTATGTAATGGACAAACCATCCAAGTGGGAGGATTATTTACACTTGGTAGAGTTTGCATATAATAATGGGCAGCAATCATCATTGGGAATGAGTCCATATGAGGATTTATATGGAAGAAGGTGTAGGACACCAGTGAATTGGGATATTCCAGTGAATAGAATTATGCTTGGTCCAGAATTGCTTAAGGAAATGGAACAAGAGGTTACAAAGATCAGGCAGGACTTGAAAGCAACCCAGGATAGACATAAGAGATATGCATATAATCATAGAGTGCATAGGGATTTCAGTGTTGGGGATCGTGTTTATCTTAGAGTGAGGCCAAGGAAGATTTCCTTGAAGCTTGGGAGTTGTGCCAAGCTATCACCTAGATATTGTGGGCCATTTGAAGTGCTTGAAAGAATAGGGCCAGTTGCATATAGACTTGCATTGCCTTCTAGCACGAGAGCTCATATTTTTTTTCATGTCTCTTTGCTTAAGAAATATGTGCATGATCCTAACCATGTGATTAATTGGGATGTGATCCAGGTGGAACCCGAGGGGGGAGTTCCAAACCAAGCTATTGTGCATCCTAGACAAGAAGGGAACAATGCTTCGAAACCAAGCCGTTGGACAGGTAAAGGTGCAATGGAAGCACTACGCTCCCAATGAGGCTACATGGGAGCTGGAGGATGCCATGAGTGTGGCACATCCGTTTTTGTTCAATTTTGAAGAGCACTAAGGACAGTGCTAAATTAAGGGGGAGGGGAATGTAATCTCCTGATTTTGACCCCTATTGCATTAAAATTATAAATGATGTCAATATCGTTATCAAATCATGGTGAGGAACTCAAGGCCAAGACCCCACCATGGATTTAGTGTTTTATGTAACGGCAATTAAAAATCAATACCTATAGTTCTCATGCTAGCCAGGCACAATATAAATTGAGACATCATGTAAATATGCAATTTAATAAAATACCCACAACTAGCTATGCAATGCAACAAAGGCATGGGGGCATGATTTCACAAGGAATAGGGAGGGAAGTTATTCAAACCCTTGAGCCAATAGTGTAAAGCCAAATGTCAATGAGAGAAGCCATAAACTCTCAACTACCCATTTTGTTTTATGCACCCAATCATTTAATTATTCCAAAAGTTGGTTGAGGTAGTTAATGCATTGGGAATGGAGAAGTATGGTAGTCAATTGCATATTGGGGCAAGCCATCAATTTTGGGAAAATGTGTTTTTGCTTAAGGGGCAAGAAAACACCCCAAAAATGGTTCCCAAACCATTCCTCGCCCATGTGTTTCTCTTCCTCATGCAGTTAGAGCTAGCTGGGGCGTTTTCCTTCACGTTTTCTGCAATTTTCTTCATTTCTCCATGGATGGGAACTCGTTTTTGTATTGCTCAATGGATGGGAAGAGAGATTCACTATTTGGGGGTTTGTAGAGGTCGTTTTTTCCCATAAACATGTTCTAAAATTGAATTACTCACCTAGGGTTGATTTCCTCATTTACCAATCCATTTTTAGTTGGCAAGACGTTTTTCGTCATACCCAACACTTGTGTTTGTTGTTATGTGTATCCTTGTTTTGGTCTGGAAGACTTAGGAGTGGGAGAGGTCCAAAATTGACTTGATAAACCTAGTGAAGAGAGGAACCTCACAAAAGATCAAGAGTGGCTATCTAATATTCTATGCACACCTGAGAGAACACTGGAAGGGAAGGTATGGCATGAGGGACTGTTTAGCAGTGAAGGGAATACTTCCTTGTGTTGGGTGTGTAGGTATTGTAGAGGCCAAGATAAAGAGATCTTGTGGAGGTGTCCATAGCTCTATGGTTGAGCTCACTAGCTTAGCAATTTTTCCTTTCCACTTCCTTACTAGCTTGATAAACCCAACTATGGATTGGCTTGGTTGAACCTTGGTGTGTATCTGGCTATGTGTGAGCCTATTGTTCCCTATTTCCTTGTAGAAATCATGCCCATTTCATGGGTGGCGGTTGTGCTGAGAGATTGATGAGCACAACTGGCCTATGGTTGGGTGGAACGTTGTAGTGACATAGCTAGTTGTGGGACAACTCATTTACAAGATAAGTGCTCTCTTGTATTTAATTTTTGCAATGTATTTGCTTTATGAATTATTATAAGCATATTGAATGTATTGAATGGGATTTGCTTCCGTTGTATATTCTTGCATTATGCATACGCATATGTTTTTATTTCAATGCATTTTTTTATGTTCATGGGGCTAGATCCTCGGTTTG
This sequence comes from Pseudotsuga menziesii, assembly GCA_001517045.1. Taxonomy (NCBI): domain Eukaryota; kingdom Viridiplantae; phylum Streptophyta; class Pinopsida; order Pinales; family Pinaceae; genus Pseudotsuga; species Pseudotsuga menziesii. Next base: position 65,024 of record LPNX010089879.1, on the reverse strand, counting down.
ATAGACAGAGCAGTCGAGTCGCATCCTCTCTCTCCGACGGCGAGAGGGGAGGGGACGTGAATAACTTTCAACACAGGTCAAAGCAGCTAAAGAACAATTTAAAAAAATGTAACAAAAAGGAATTTGGTAATATCTTTGAGGAAAAGGAAAAATTAGAAAATCAATTAAAATCCACTCAATTACAATCCATCCAATCTGGTTACACAGAAGAGCTCAGAATCCAAGAGAAACTTAATGAGGAGCAGCTAAACATCAAATATAAACAGGAAGAAGAGATTTGTAGGAAAAAATATAGAATACGATGGCTCAATGAGGGAGAGAAAAATACAAAGTTCTTTCATAACTCAATGATTCAAAGAAGATAGCAGAACAAGATATCCAAACTCAACTCCAATCAAGGAACGGTGTTGCAAACCCATGAGGAAATCGAACATGAATTGGTTCACTACTACAAGGACTTACTAACGGAACCAATCTGCGATAGATCCCCTGCAATCCAACAAATCATGCAACACATTCCCTCAATCATCTCTCAAGAGCAGAACTGCAATCTTTCCTAGGACATCTCTTTACAGGAAGTGGAAGAAGCAGTGATGGACATGAACTCAAGAAAAGCCCCTAGGCCAGATGGCTTCACCACAAACTCTTTTCAGGCATGTTGGGACATCATCAAGCTGGATGTTTGGCATGTGGTGGAAGCTTCAAGAAAATCAGGTCTAATTCTCCTAGCCCTAAATGCCACCTTTCTCACCCGTGTACCAAAAATGGACAAGCTTGTCAATCCTTCAAACTTTAGACCCATCACCCTCTGTAATGTAATATACAAAATTATTACAAAAGTCATTTCCAATAGACTGAAACCCCTTCTCCCTCTCATTATCTCCCTAGAGCAAATGAGATATGTGGAAGGAACGTGAATTCTTAACGGAATTATTATAGCCCATGAAGCTAGTCACACTCTCAAGACTTCTCGCCATTCAGGAATATTCATCAAATTATACATGTCTAAAGCCTTCAACAAAATAAGCTGGCAACTTCTGAAGGAGATGCTTTCAGCCTTTGGATTCTCCCCTTCCTAGGTGAATTGGGTCTTAGCCTTAGTTTCTTCTTTCTTTTCCATTCTCCTAAATGGCTCACCCACTTCCACCTTCTCCAGTTCAAGAGGCATCGAGCAGGGAGATCCATTACCACCCTACCTCTTCATCATTCTTGCATAAGGACTTGGGAGATTCATTGCACCCCAAGTTCAAGAAAATCACATACAAGGTCTCAAACTCACTGCCACAAGTAATCCGCACTCCCACCTCCAATTTGTAGATGATACTATGCTTATGGGTAAATCCTCAGTTAAGGAAGAAAGAGCCTTCAAATTAATTCTCCACACTTTTGGAGAGGCCTCTGGAATGTCCATCAACAACCTCAAGTCTCAAGTCTTTTTCTTCAACACCCTAACTCTCACCCAGCTCCACATTACCTGAATTCTGGGCTTTCAGAAGCACTCCCTTCCTTCCAAATTTCTAGGCACTCCCCTAATCGATTCTACTATTAAAAATTCTTCCTGGAAAGAGTTGTTAGCAAAGTTAGCGAGCAAGCTATCCTCCTATACTTTTCGAGCCTTAAATTTCCTCGGAAGGACCATCCTCTTAAAATTTGTTCTGCAAGCCATGCCTTTATATTTGTTCTCAGTGATGCTGACTCCATAGCATGTGCTTAATTCTATACACAAAATACAGAGAAAGTTTCTTTGGGGGGAGCGCTGGAAATTCGAAAGTGGCCTCTCGTGGCATGGAAAAAACTTTGCACTGACAAAACTTATGGGAGGTTTAGGTTTGAGGGACCCCCTCATCCTCAACAAAATTTTGAATGCGAAATTATGGTAGAGATGCCTCATGGAGCAATATTTACCCTGCGTGAACATATGGAAGGACAAGTATGCAACAAAGGCACCCCATTATGATCCTATTAGAATGGAGGATCTTAGGGAAGGATCAATCATCTGGAACTCTGTGTGGGCACAAAAGGAAATTATCAGAAAGCACGGCTTTTGGGAAATTAGGAAGGGAAAAACTACCCTTTTTTGGGACGACTCCCGGCAGCAGCTCCCTCCTTTGCAAACAAGAAATGACATACATGATTTGCAACTTAGAACGCAGTAGGAAGGAAAATATACAGTGGCACATTATTGGTCGGCAACTCACAATCAAGGTAAATGGCAGGCATGGCTTCCGAAGGAAACCTGGCAGGAGCAAGGTAGATACCATGATATCACTAACTTCTGGGACTCTCTACAAACAAGGAAAATTCTTACGCATTATGCACCTGACAAGTTAAGATGGGGATTACAACCTAAAGGATATTTTACGATCAAAGAATCTTAACACCTGGAACTTTCTCAAGAGTGTTGATATAATTGTAACTCCAGAATGTATTCACTTATATATCTTATGTATTGTACCCTGATGTTTATTCCGGGAATTATCTGTAATGTAATTGAATCATGTCATGCCCCGATGTTCCCATCGGGAGGTTCTATAATGTAAACAAGTCATGTCAAGTCATTGTGGGTAACCCTCTTATTGATCAAGGGTTAAGTCCCAGCAGTTGTGGGGCCCTAGGGTTATTAGACTATCCCATAGAAGTCAACCCTAGGTGAGTTATTGTAAGTCAGGGCAATAGTCCCCACCATTGTGTTAAGGATAACCCTCCTTGTTGGTCGGAGGGGCAAAGTCCCCACACGTTGTGGGGCATTAGGGTTATTAGACTCTCCTAGAGATGTCAGCTCTAGTAAGTAATTGTTAAGTGAGGCCGACATGTTGGAGTGGACATTAAGTGAATGAAAGAATATAAATAGAGAGTGAGCCTCTCTATTTATCACACACGCACTCACTCATTGGGCGCATGAGTGAGAGAGAAGTTTTTGGGATTAGAGAGAGAGACTACTGTTGTCGAGAGCTCATCTTTATGTTTTTGGGTTTTACTTTTGGTGTTGATTCTATCTCTGAGGAAGTTGTGGGGTTTTCTCCTTTATGGTTTCCCCAAGGAAAATTCTTTGTGTCTCTTGTCTCTTGTGTTTATTGTTGTGCATGTTATTCTCTCAGTTAAAGATCCTAAGATCATAATGCTAGCTTGAAAGATAAAAATATAACAAAGAGGATCCCCCAAAGGACACAATCTAGGGAAAATCTTAGGACTCACACCTCTAGTCGAAAGTTAAAACCCTTCTTTGGCTGACTGTGCATGGCAAGATCCTCACCTAGGACCAGCTCCGAAAGAGGGGTTTTATAGGACCCTCCTTTTTTAAAACTGAACTTCAATGGGGCTTCAAAATGGAATCCAGGCCCTTCTAGGACGGGAAAAGTTTTTCAAACAAACAAGGGGGAAATACTACACATTTACTCAGAATTCATAGGCACAACCACAAATAATGTTGCGAAATTGCAGGATCTTATCACCAGGATTTCCATCACCCGCAGAAAAGATTGGACAACTCTAATTATTGAGGGAGATCCTCAAATTATTATTAATACCATGAAGAAACTCTCCAATGTAACTCCTCTTAATAAACTCTCCAAACATTGTGTTGCAGCTGCGACAATTTCCCAAAATTCTAAAAATTTTAGGATCCCCCTTTTGTTTTGGATTAGCTTGATTTTCCTCCCTATTTTGTTTCATTGATCTCTCAGAGCATTTGTTTTTGATACCTGGGTTGCTCCACTATTTGATTTAATTGATGCATTTGGAAAGCCTTTGGAAACCTGCTGGATTGTTGTCGTTGAACGTATTTGAAGCTTGCTGGAATCGAAGGTTATTTGGTTTTAATTTTCCACCGTTGCGGGTGAATCTAATCTGTGGCCCTCCGCAGTTGCGGATAAGTTTGGGTTTTCAAGAAGACGAAACTTTCCGATTGCCGACCCGTTTGTTTTTCGCGGCGGGCATTTTTTGTTGGGCATCGGATGCCCCTTTGATCTTTTATCCCGTCGTTGCGGATGGGCTTTTGATTATGACTTCCGGTTTTTCTTCCGACTTATGTGTTTTCGACTGGTTTCAAGTTTTAAGTCGAAACCTTTTACCGCGTTAATTGTCCCCGTTGCGGAGGGATTTGGACTTTCGTCCTCCGACTTGAGATCCTTCTGACGTCCGACGCATGTAAACCGGAGCGAAGACTTTTAGGATTTTATCTTCCGCCGTTGCGGAAAGCTTCAAGCTCTCAACTTCCGATTCAAGTTTCCTCCATCGTCCGATTGTGGAGTTCTCCCGTCTTGCCCACCATTGCGGATGGATCGACATTATGGCCTTCCGCCGTTGCGGAAGGTTCCTCATTCTCACCGTCCGACTTAGAACGACCCCCCCGTCTGATATGTTATGTCGCACATGCGTATTTTTGTATATATATGAACGGGTCACGGGGTTTGTTTATCATTTCATCATTATCGATTAGTGTGCTCTGTCATTATCTGTCGCGCTCGCCCGTTTCGCTGTTGCAGTACTTTCGGTCCAGGTGTCTTCACCATGCTCGGCGGTTTTCTCCACGTCGGCTGCGCGCCCGTGTCCGGTAGGTTCTTTGCATCATCTCCTGTTCCTTTGAAGCATTCGGTAAAGTTTATATGGACATTTGTGGTTGCGATAGTTTTCACCTAGCGGTTTGCCGGTTCCAAGCCTATATAAGTAAGGGGAGGGTTATTTTTTACTGTCAGCAGGGGGGTTTTTTAACTCATAGAGAAATTATTTAGGTCACGGCCTTGCTTGTAAACCCCGCGTATAGAGATGGGGGTTTGGTGCAGACGGTCGTTACGTCGTCTGCACCAAGCTTCCCCGGATAGTGATGTTTGTGTCAGAAAGGGGGGATGGTATAGGCGTTTTCTGCAATACCTGTGGTTTATCTTCGCGGTTGTAACCTCCACTTTACCCGCATCCTCAATTTTTTGTTTTGCCGCTCTATTCTGTATATCGTATTTTGGCACCTAGCCGGTCAGAAGGGATCCGCTGCGGTTTATAATTGGTAGCCATGAGCGCGTGGGTGTATGCATCATTGTCGTCGCATATAGTTTCCCTTGCAAACTCGTGCGGCCCTTTTCTGCTCGGTCACCTGAAACCCTAGCTGGTTTAAAGGGATAGGCGTTGTTTTATTTCGTTCAACGGGGATCTCATGGATTGTTTCCCTAGTCGGAGTGCCATTCTCAGTAAAATGACAGTAATACCCGCAGCATATAGTCGAGTTAATGTAATTATCTTCCGCAAGGAGCATAAGTCATTATCGATGTTATCCCTGCTAAGGCTTTGTTTGATGTCGGAAACACCGGCCACTAACATGAGCTCTATGCACTCAACCCTTCTCTATGTTTGCTATGCAATAGAACAATAGCTGAATGCCGCACCGTGCATTTGATGAACATGCAGTTGCTTTATGAATTGTTTTCATGGGAGAAACGACATATTGCATAGTAGTGTAGATTTAGTAATGGCTCAAGTATGGTTGATAAAGTTAGTATTATGCAGCTTTATTACACAGGACTGAGTTTGCTTCATGCTAGGTATAGATAGGGTCATGGAATACTGCGCACTAGTCCAGTAGTTCTGATAGTCAGGGCATGTTTGGGTTATGCATGTATGCATTTGTTTCTCAGCTTGCTACCACATTAAACATATGAAAATGGCACTTTGCATATGGATGTAATTTTATTAAAAGATGGTTGTGAAATGGTTTAATGTCATGCCGTAATGTTACATCTTATAGACATGTGCATAATAAGCCTATTAGTCATTTCAGTCGGG
>LPNX010089879.1:23638-56019 GCA_001517045.1 Pseudotsuga menziesii | reverse complement strand
TTGGGAATACTAAAGGTTGGGAAGCCCAAAGGTCACTTTGGGCAGCCCAACCATTTTACCTTTTTGTATAAAAGTAGGAAGCGTAGAGAGAAAAGGGGCTTTTTTCCCAGTAAGACTGGTGATGAGATATTGTAAGAAGAACTACCTCCTTTTGCAATAAAAAATTACAGTTTGCCTGTTGAAAGAAGATCGGTGGGGTTTCAAATGTTTTGCCATGGATAGTCGGAAGATGAACTATTTTGTTTTTCAGCATTATATCCATGAATCGTGAGATCATTCTAACTTTACGACCTATGTCTTTGTTTAAATGATTTCTGATTTATTTTATGAAATAACCACCATGAGTAATGTATGCTGATCATAAATAATTAGCTATCTGGTTGTTGAAATATCTCTCATTGTTCATGCCTGTAAAAGTAAATGTCAGCTATCTGTAATTGCTTTTATCATGTGTGCACATCCACATTACTCATATATTAATTACAAGTTGGCTCCCCGGGGATAGATAGATAGATAGATAGATAGATAGGTAATTAGTTAGTTAATTGATTTACTTCATGGCTGCATATGTGATTTAGGTGTTTGTGAACCTAAGACGAGAGGTAAGAACCTGCGCAGCACATTGTGCAGTTCCTTACATCTGTATCACCCTGCATTGTTAGTTAGGCATTCGCATTGCATACATTGAGTCAAAAATACAAAAACTCGGTGGACTGGGCCGCAACCGGTAAACACTTTGTTTTGTTACCTTAACCTACGGTAGCCGGACCGCAAACCGGACGGATTCCCTACTCCAAACAGTCAACGGGCTAGTTGGGAACGTTGATTGGGGAGAATCCTTTACTGTTGCCGCCTACGAATTTCCAGGCCTCAACACATTGGCATTTGGATTGGCTAAAAGAGCAGCTTCAAGACTTTCTTAAGTCTTTCGTAGTGCTCCAACCGAGTCATATCAAAAGGACCAACAACAAGCTTGCAGAGAACCTTGCTAATCATGGAGCAGAGGAATCGAATGACACTATTAACTACTGTTGGCAGCTCTTCCGCACTCAATCACTCAGAGATCAATTCTTCATGATTATGGAGCAAGACTTCACTTCCACCCTACAAGTGTTAGAGTTGGCAAATGGCAGTGCACAGGAGGGCACATGGCCAGGCCTCATGCCAACCATGCCACCACCTCACCGCCCCTAGCATGGCATGAGGTTAGAAGGATACACACGATTGCCCATTCAATTAGCAGATCGGGCACAAGAGCGCATAATCTACAAGGGAACTTGACAGAGGCATTTGGAAATGGAGAGGAGATTGCAGGTGTGCGAACTACTTTGCCTAGCTCTCGCTGTGATGTCAACGCAGAAGATGGCCAATCGACTCATATTGTCAAGTGAGTCTATGGTTTTCTTGCCCATTACAGGAGGCGTCCCATCTGTTTATTGCTCAAATTTTTCCTTTCGGCTCTTAAGTGTCATTCACCTGAATTCTTAGTCTTCCTGTGAGGTTGCTATTTATCCCTTAGAGGTTAACTGCTCCTGGGTTTGGAGTTTTTCTCTTCAAACTGCTGAGCAGAGTTCTCTTCTCTAATTGTTCTGGTTGATCTCTGTTTTTTTTCTTTTTTTGATTTGTTGATGAAGAACTGTAATAGAAGTATCTCAAAGAACTCGAATTGTAAGTGGTTTTGTCTAGTTTCTTTTAGAGGTAGACGTTCATGCAACTTTCTCTAAGAATCTGACCCTGTTTCCCTCTGTTGGGAGGGCTTGGCTTCTTACATTTTTCTCATTTTCCCTATGAAGGGAGGGCATTGCTTATCGATTGACTATATTACTATGTTTTCAGCAATAAAAGGATTTTATCTAGCTTACAAAAAAAACTGGAAGAATGTCGGTGATAACATGCAGTTAGGCATGGATAACTCACACTTGAACCTGTTTAACTGTAAGAATATGATGAATAAAAAAAAATCCAAAGTGTCTTCCATTCCATAACTATCTCTTAACCATTTGATCCCTATCAACGTGATCCAACCACAAACTATGTGGGTGTGCAAGTTCTTATATCTATTAAGATTAGTTATTATGATTATTGCACCGAGAGGTGCTCTACAGCCCAGTATGGGGGAGATATTGTAACGTTACGTAACGTTCCTCATGTAAATGTCGGCTATCCATATTATGAGGGAGATGTTGTAACGTTATGTGACGTTCCTCATGTAAATGTGGGCTATAAATATTTACTTCTATTTACTTATGATTTCCAATTTTGAGGAAGATGTCCTCATGTAAATGTCCGCTATAAATATTTACTTTTATTTACTTATAATTTCCAATTATGAGGAACATGTTGTAAAGTTATGTAACCCATCCAAATTCCTATTCCTATTCTTATTTAACCCATCCAAATTTATATTTCTTTACCTTTGGTTTTTTTATAATTCAACGTTTTCGTTTTAAAAGGAGTATTACTACTCTGAAGTCTACTGCTCTTCAGTATACGGCAGATCTAGCGGAGGTGAATGGAGCGATGGAACATATTCAGGAGTTAGACAGATAACCATGACGACAAACCAATATTGGTTAACTTCTGTTCAACTGCATTATGGTCTCGACGACGATGAAATCTTGAGGGCTAGATCATTTTTGGACGGTAAGCATGGAGGTGTAATTGGCATTCCACATCTTGGTGCACTCGGCGATAGAATGGAGGTAAATCACTTACATGTATTGTATTTGTGAAGAGTAGCAATGCATTAAAAGACACAGAAAATAAGAAATTATATTGATTCCGTTGTTCTGTTGAATTCCTGTGAATGTGAGCAGTACACTTTAAACTTTCCAGAGGAGATCATAACCAAAATCAGTGGTCATTTCGGAAGCTACAAACCTTGGCCCGAGTGTTGGGTTGTGATCAAATCTTTGACTTTTCATACGAATAAAGGGAAGTATGGACCATGCGGCCAGGAAAGCGGAACTTATTTTGAGACAGAAGAGGAAGGGAAGATTGTAGGCTTCTTTGGGTCAAGTGGAACTCTCTAAGATTCAATCGGAGTGTATATGTTGAAGCCAAGATTTTCCGATGATGAAGCCAGTGAATACTGAGAGAAAAATGGTATAGTTGTTCAAACTTCATATCTTTTGCCTGGAAGCTTTAAATTGTTAACAAAAAGAAACTGCAAATAACCTCATGGGCTTAGCCTTAGACAGCTTTGATGTGTAATTGGATGTTGTTATGTGTGTACATTGTGGCTTAATAGATTGTCACTGGAAATGATTCAAGAACTATCGAGTTCTCTCTTTTGTTTAGTTCCTCTTTCTTTGAATTTCTTGTTATTCTATAAATTTAAACGTTTTCTTTACAACATGAGTTTTATCGCTGTCAAACATATAGTGGCAATAGCTGAGGATATTGGAATGATGGCACATATTCAGGAATCAGACGGATTACCATGACATCAAAACATAATCGGTTAACTTCAGTTCAACTGACTTATGGTTTGGAAGGGGATGACAACGTGAAAGATAAATATTTCCCGGGCCTTCGGCATGGATGTGCAGGCGGCGCTCGAACAAAGGTAAGTCACAACTTTCACAATTAAGAAAGGCCCCAACATGTTGATATGTTCAATCAATCTAGTAATGGAAGAAAAGACGGAAAATAAATATTTTGGTGGTTTTGTTGACATTTGCATGCTTGCAGTACAATCTGAACTACCCAGAGGAGATCGTAACCAAAATCAGTGGACATCTTGGAAGATACGGACCACACGAGGTCCTCATTTCTTCATACATATGAAAGAATGCATGGAACATGCCGAACGCTTGAACCATGCTGAGAGGAAGCAGGAGTCTTGGAAAAATTATTGTCACATGCTGTTTTGCCAATTTTTGCCTACAGTTCAGTATGGGGAGATCTTGTAACTTATGTAATAATATTAACAAAATAACCAGCATAGTTCCAAATCCCAGGCTCTATCAAGGGCCGAGATGGATCAAATCTCTCCAGGCTATCAGCTTAAAATTTTTAATTATCAACCAAAATAAATGTAGGCCTTAAAAAAACTAATATGGGGGGAGATGTTGTAATGTTCCTACCTAAGAAAACAATAAAAAATAAACCTTAAATAAAAAGATGTGTCTTTTACTTTAAATCAAATAAATGACTATATAGAGGACACACCAAAGCTGATAGCATGAAGAGATTTGATCCATCTCCGCGCTTGATAGAGCCTAGGATTTGGATCTATGTTGGTTTTAATAAACAAGTCATATGACAGTGTTAGATTTTATTTTATTTTTAAATTATTTGATTATGTAGACCAATGATAGTAATTTATTGGAGATTTTGCATTGCTATATATTTTTTATTTTCTATATTTATAAATATTTTTTATATTTGACAATTTTATTGTACATTAGAAGAAATTATTCAAATCATTCAAATGAATCAGTCATAAAAAATATTTAAAAAAAATATTTTCTTAAATATTTAATTTAATATATGAATTGTATAAAACTTATGTAAAACTTTAAAAAATATATATAAACTAATTAAAATCAAAACCATTGGATGAGGCAGGGATANTTTCTTAAATATTTAATTTAATATATGAATTGTATAAAACTTATGTAAAACTTTAAAAAATATATATAAACTAATTAAAATCAAAACCATTGGATGAGGCAGGTATAATAAATCATTAAAATTAACTCTTCAACTTCCATTTTTTTCCTTTTTCTATGCGCTTTGCAATTGAATGATTTGGACCTCTTAAACTCAACATATTTTTTGGAAATTTGAAGAAAGGTATGGATTGTATCCTATACAAAATTTAGACTCCAGTTCCATGTATTGGATGGTGCAAGTCAAAATACTAAACCTGTTTATAGAAAATTATGTCGATGGTCTTTGGACATGAAGCAGATTGGGTGAGGTATTTAAATTCAATTGTTTCTTATGAAATTTGGTGCGAATGTAGAGGAATGTATCGTATGCAACATTTTTAAAGCTAATGTTTTAAATCCAAATCATTAGAGCATTCCAATCAAAAGATAAATCTTATGAATGTAATACACTGTTTTTTACCCAAGTGTAAATATGATGTAATTATGTAAAGGCTAGAAGTCATATAGGAATGGTCTAGGATGACCTAATATATTGTAAATATGTACATTTTTTTTAATATAAAAACCCCAACTGCAAGAGAAGAATGACAAAGAAGAAATGGGGGGTTGTAAGTCCACAAGTGGGGATGTAAAATCTAAAGAAAGTGATTTTCATCCTCAACGCTCATAAACTCACATGGATGACAAACCCTTTCTGTCCATGGAGTTTTAAGAATAAACCAACACCATGTTTCACTATGAAGTTTATGAAAGTTATAATGTGAAACATATATATTTTATAAATTTTTAAGTTTCAATTGTAATACTAATTAAAAAAAATCTACAATCAAAATTTAAAAAAAATAATAATTAATTATATTTTTCAAAACATTTTTATAGTCAAAATTGAAAAGAAAAAAAATTATATTATATTGTTTACTCATTTACAAAAATTTCACATATAAAATCACAATGTTTAATGTTAAAAAATTTACGTATAAAATCACAATATTTAATTTTTTTAATAAAATAATATGTCATATAAAAATGAATGTTAAAAATAAACTATATAATATACTTAAAAATATATATTTATTTATAATAAAAAATTGACGACTGGGCTGAGCGTGAGCTTCGAGGACGTGCATGCGAGGCTGGGCGTGAGCCTCACCCTGAGCGAGATCTCTCTCGGAGCTGGCGTGGTGCCTGTCCTTTGGCTGCGTCGTCGATCAAGCTGTTGTATTGAAGAGATTGGACTGCTAAAACTGAGGCTATGCCCTCACTGTCCTCATGATCTGAGTTGGATCGGATCTCTGGTGGGGTAGTTCAATGGTGGCTAAGGTAGGCGGTGATTCGCCACCTGAATCTCGCTTGGATGCATTCGACCGGCTAATCGCCAATCGCAACAAAAGATCTGGCAAATGAGACCTCCCAAAGTTCGTTAAAAGAATTGAAGATGTGCCAGAGGTTGCCCTCCCCCCGAAAGAAATGATTCGGGTTGCCCTTTCCCTGGCAGATCGAGCACTGATCGGGCAATTTACAGGGCTCTGGCCCTCGCCAAAAACTACTAACAGCTGAGTCCAAAGAAACCAATGACCCCTAATCTCCAAAAATGTTGCCTCCTACTCCATCGGAAGGGGATATTTTCTATTCGACTTCGAATCCAAAGAAGACAAAGACTTAATTTTCAATAATGGGCCCTACTTCATGGGGCCGCAAGGCCTCTATCTCAACAAGTGGACCTCGGACTTTGATCCTAAAGCCGACACCCCCAAAGCTGTGCCAGTCTGGGTCAGACTACCCAACCTTCCTATTTATTTCTGGAACCCCAAATCCCTACATGCTATAGGGAATGCCCTGCGGAAATACATTGACATGGCTAGCCCAAAGGATCAATACGCATGTGCCCGCATCTGCGTTGAGGTCGATCTCGAAGCTGGACTGCCAAAAGCTATAAATTTAACGGTGGGGAATTGGTCCCACTTCCAAAAGTTGGACTATGAACAGATCCCCTTCAAATGCAGAGAATGCCATGAATACGGGCACTTCATTCGAAACTACCCTAAAAAAACTGAGAGCCAACAAGACAAGGTGGAAGTATGGCACAGGGTGAATACATCTAAAACTAAAAATCAAACCGAAGGGGCCCCAAATAAGGGTGAGGGGAATAAAGAAGCAAGAGTTATCCCACTAGAAAGAACTCAAGAGCCCTCAAAGACTATAGAAACTAATGAAGTAAGGGATGACTCCAATGAAGTAGAAGAGACATCTAGTAATGAAGAAAGTAAGGACTTCGAAGCAGTCCTCTCAGATCAACCAAAAGAGAATGAGGAAGGCACAGCAGGGACAAAAGCAGGAGAAAGTTTGGGGAAATCTGAAGAAGAACTTGAATCAGAAGAAGAAGAAGAGGAGGAAGGGGAAATAGAACTGACTACTCCAAGAATTTCTAAAACCAAAGGAAGGAAATCCAAGAAAGAAGTAAGGGAGCAAGCCACATACAAGGATAAGTTGCAAGGCTCCCAGTTAACCCTGGAAAAGTTACTGAAAAACACAAGAAATACCCGCCAGCATGGGCATGCCCTGAAAGGGATGCCTACAACCTCCAAAAGTAAGTAATGAAGGTACTTTCCTAGAACTGCAGAGGGATCGCAAGCAAAATCAAGGAAGAATCTATGCTAGATCTAATCTCTCTACACCAACCGAACATCTTTCTAATCCAGGAAACCAAGATGGAGGAAGCTGCATTCCTCCAAGTCAGTAAAAAATTTTGGAAAAAAAAGGGCATAGCTGCATTAAGCTCAAGAGGATCCTTCAGGGCCATTGGAACTCTTTGGGATGACAAGAAATTCGAGGCTGTGGACATCAAGAACATCTCTCATTGGATCCTCACCCTGTTGAGGCAAAAAGACACTAATACCCTAGTAAGTATTTTCAATATTTATGCACCTAATTCTTATGTCGAAAAAATAAATTGTTGGAATCTCCTTCATGAGGAAAGGAGTAACCAGCAAGGAAATGTTATTTTGGATGGGGACCTGAATGTCACCCTCAGTCAAGATGAAAAAAGAGGGGGCTCTTGGATCAGAGATCCCATCAGAGAAATTGTGGATGAGACCATCATGGCCTGGGATCTCATAGACATTAAGCCAACTACAGGGAAATACACTTGGAATAATAGGAGGATCGGTCCTGGGCATATTGCTGCTAGACTTGATCGGTTCCTGGTCCAAGACACTTTTCTCTTGCTGGGCCTGAATATGACATCCAAAATCTTACTGTTTGGAGGATTAGATCATAAGCCTATTCTCCTAGAGATGGTGAATGATAAAAATCTGGGCCCTATCCCATTCAAATTTAATCCCATGTGGCCCAACCACGTTGAGTTGTTAAAAATCGTTGCTAACTCTTGGGCTCATCCGGTTACAGGGTCTCCCTTCTTTGTTTGGGAGGAGAAATTGAGAAGGCTCAAGAAAATATTGAAGAAATGGGCTACGTCGATTCCTTCCCCAAATTACATCAAATTCCAAGCTGACCTCACGCTGGAGAACCATCAGGCTGACATGGAGGATAAAATCGTGACTCACGATGACATCCAAATGGAGACTAATTTGCAAATGGACCTTCACGCTCCCTGTAGACAAGAGTTTGAATGGTGGAGACTAAAATCAAGATGCAAATGGCTGAAGGATGGTGACAGGAATACTGGCTTTTTCCACAAATAGACCGAGGCTAGGAAAAACCATAATTGTGTGCTCGAGATCCATGCCAATGACAGGGAAATCAACAATTTTGATGAAATCAAATCTGAAGCAGCAAGGTACTTCAGTGGCTTTTTCACCGACCAGCCCACCTTTAATGACGTCGAGCTGTTGAATCTGGTTCCCAGGACATTAAAGAATAAAGACAAAGATAATCTGAAAACAATCATCATGCTGGAAGAAATTAAGGAAACGATCGATAATATGGAGGAGGATAGAGCCCCTGGCCTAGATGGGTATAACGCCAACTTCATTATCATAAAAAATGATTTAATAAAAATGGTCAGTAAATCTCAGAGGTGTGGCAAAATTGGAGGCAGTACGAATTCTGCCTTTCTGGCTCTCATCCCCAAAGAGAAAGAAGCCAATTCATTTGACAAGTCCCGGCCAATATCCCTATGTAACATTGGATATAAAATTATTACTAAGATCATGGCCTCTAGATTAAAACATATTCTGCCTAATATTATTCCAAAGAATCAAGGCGGTTTTGTTAAAGGAGGGAAGATTTGGGATAATATCATATCAGTGTAAGAGGCTATCCACTCTAGCCTGGACAAAGGAATGGCGGTGAAACTTGATCTAGCAAACGCTTTCGACAAAGTCAGCCACCCATTTCTATTTCAAGTATTGCTGAGATTTGGATTTGCTCCTGAATTTGTATTTTAGGTCAAGGCCTGTATCAGCAAGCCATGGATAGCCTGTTGTAATCTCACAGATCACATAAGGTTATCAGTAATACATACCAAAACATACATACATAACAAAGATAAGACATAAGAACAAGTAGATGAATTAACAGATTATATTAACATGAATGGGTCCATACAATACAAAGAATTGAACTGAGTTCTCTTCTGGCTCAACAGCCTAATATATATGATTACAAAACAATTACAAAATAACTACTTGTCGGTTCGGTGAACTGACACAACCTTAGGTGGCCGACCTAATCTCTAGTTTAGTCGACTAACTGACTTAGTTGGTTGATCGACTAAGTCGGATATCATTCAAGTTGACATACCGACTTGCTCCTCCAACATCTCCCCCACGAACAAAACGTTTCTTCGTCCCGAAGAAACAGGGAGCTACAAAAATCTTCCTGTCTATCTTAGTAGTCATTATGATGTGCTTGGTCTTCATGGGCTATGAAGTCTGATGGTCGGTCTTTTCTGTACATAGACTTTGACAATTGTTGGGGCTGTCACTGCTAGGTGATGTTGGAAATCTGTCCAACTTTGAAATATTTTCTGGATGTCGATGGTGAGTGTAGTCAGACTTGATAAGATCAACATCTTCTCTGAAATGGAGATTTCAACTATTCTCTCCATGTCGGGACCCATAAACTGATCCTTCTCCTCTGCAGTCTCTATAAGTCATTTCATCTGCGGGTAGATGATGTCGACTTTTTCCAAGTTGGGGATAGCTTGGTGCACCCACTGATGAGCTTTCCGCTCAAGTTTTTGTAGTTTAGTTGTCTCTAGCACTATTTGATCTTCAATTGTGCTTCTAAGTGTTGTACCAGTGGTCCTCCTCTTCACAAGCGCTTGGATCTCCTGTCGGGTCTGCCTGGTTTGTTGATAGACTTGCCCGTAGTAAGCAAGCCAGTCTTGTAGTATTTCTTCCATGATAACATACTCTTCCATGTGATCTTGTAACACTTTGTAGGCTTTAGAAAAGGCGGTGTGCTGCGCCATCAACAGTCAGACGGTTTCTTCTTTCTGCTCCTCCTTTGTTTCCTGAATCTGTGCTTGGAGTGCCGACACCATGCTTTCAAATAGCTGATAAGCTCTTTCGAGTGGTTTGTCAGTGTCGACCTCTACTGGTCCTGGAATTACTGACTGTGCAAGGTTTCTACATTTGTTGAGGAACTCGACCTGTTCTTTGTCCTTGTTGTCAAGTTCCTTACGTCTCTGCTGGCTCCTTGTCTTTGCTTCGACTGCTAGGGTTTTCAGGAGTTGTCCTATCTCTGCATCGGTCTGTGAGGTTGCATCTTTCAATTTGATATGGACCTTTGATGACTATCCATGATGCTCCTTCTTTTGTTTCTCCTTCTTCTTATTATGCTTTTCTGTTTCTGTTTGTGTCAGCACCTATGTACCTGCAAAATTTGAGTCGGGATTTTCGGATTGTGGTATAGTACTGGTTGATGGTTTCTCTATTTGGGGAGGTGGGATGACTGCTGCCTCTGGTTGGTTAGATGCAGGGGGTGCAGAAGTGGATGCAGTTGGTGCTGATGGTTGTGGTGGGGTTTGTTCTGAGTCGGGGGGGGGTGGTGGTGGTGGTGATGGAGTTGGTGAATGGTCGAGGTTGATTGGGTTGGTGGAAGTGAGGTCAAGAGGTGGGTTGTCGATCTGAGGAGGTGAATCCAAAACAAAGAAGAGTTGGTTGATTTCTTGATTTATATCATCGATATTCTCTTCTTCTTCTCCTCCGGTCAGATCAGTGGTTGGTAGGTGGGGTTCTGGTACAGTCGGAGTAATAGTTGAGGTCTGACGTCCGGCAACTTCGGCTTCCTTGTCTGGATTTCTCTCAAAGGTCGAAGTGATAGTTGCAAAGATATTTGGTTTGTGGCGTATTTGGCCAATTTGGGGGACTGGTAGTGGGTACCCACCAACTTCGAAGAGAGGTGATTTTGTAGAGAGCTTCTGCACCTGGGTGAAGATCACAGGCAATTTTTCTATGTAAGCCTGGAGGTCTCTATCCCTGTTGAACTTCTCTTTCACAGCTTCCAACATAGCACTTTTGCATAAGTCAAGTGGGCTTATCGAATGTTGTTCTGGTATTTTCTTCTCAGTTACTTTTGTCGGGGATGGAGGTGGAGGCATAGACACAAGATCTACGACGTTTTCAGGCGTCGACGTGTGGGTGATCTTGGATTTCTTTGGTCGACTTGGTAGTGCACCTACCTTGACAAATCTTTGGAACTGGGTTTCCATCGACACTTTATTTACTGTGGCATATTCTATTATGTCGATGGCTGTAGCTCCCAGTTCCTCCTCCTCATCTCATTATTTTGCAATGATAAGCTTGCGCTTACCTTTTCCTTGTTGTCGTTGTTGTGTTCTTATCTTCTTTCTTGCAGCTGCTATCTCTTTCGACAATTTTCGTATAATATCTTTTGTGATAGCATATTCTAGGTTTTCTGGTTCTGTCTCTCCCCTTGCCTCCTGGGTCGGGATGAGACTTTCTGTAGCCGGAGTGATTACTTGCTGCTTTGCCTGTGTTTCTTCTGTCTGTGGTTCTGCCCTCTGTGCTATCGTAGGTTTGATGATTATTTGAAGTCATCCGGTGTGTGCAGCTGGTGTCTCCTCCGACAAAAAGGTACTGATGTAGAGGTTCAGCTCATAATCCTCTTCTTTCTCCTAGTCTGTTAACAGCTCCTCGATTGAGAAGTTGATTTCCTTGGCCTTCGCTAGAATTTGTGTTTTTGCCCCAGCTTGTCGAGACAGTTCCCGAAAGATCTGTTCGACCGACGGACAATAATCAAGGGCCTTTGCATTTGATTTTTCGCCCTGCATGTACCACACCGAAGTATGGTCGAGCTCTAGTTGGATGTGGGATTTTTTTGGTAGACTTCGTCAGATGTTTTGAGGCACCCTCCATCTAGTCGTGTGGACTTTTAGCTATTGGAGCCAGTTCTCCAACAACACTTTTTCGTCTTCAAGTTCCTTCAAGGTTCCTTTATGGGAGAATGGTTTGAATCTCCACATGTGGAACCTTGTCGGTTTTTGAAAACTTTGGTTTCCTTTGGGGCAAATATGGTACATGACTATCCATAGTATGAGGGATGGGAACCTGATGATTCCTC
This sequence comes from Pseudotsuga menziesii, assembly GCA_001517045.1. Taxonomy (NCBI): domain Eukaryota; kingdom Viridiplantae; phylum Streptophyta; class Pinopsida; order Pinales; family Pinaceae; genus Pseudotsuga; species Pseudotsuga menziesii. Next base: position 43,852 of record LPNX010089879.1, on the reverse strand, counting down.
CCATCTCTTGGTATCTTTCACAGATGGTCTTGACCATGTCGGCGACATATTCAGACCATCTGTATATCTTTCCATTTGTCGCAATGGTGTCGATGGCCTCTAACATGTCTAATTTGAGGTAGTTTCCTCGACCTGCCAGGTTGAGTGTGATGGCTATTATTTTGGCCACAATCTGTGGTTTTCGGGCTGTGATTTGACTAATCATCAACCCCTTCGAGTTTTTGCCCGAAGTCGACCCAGTCAGTTCTTCGACCAGTCCCTCTTTAATACCGAATGGTACTGTGTCTCCTTTGTTTGAAAGTCCTATTAGCTTAGCAATGACTTCCCCAAAGATGTCGACCGGTTGGTCGAAGTAAAATCGGCCGTTGTGGTACCGACTTATGATAAACTTGACAACTGTTTCTTTTGTGCCACCGAAACTAGCCATGAGCGGTGCATTGACATAGCTGAAGATGGTACTGTATTGTATTTTCTCTGTAGCTTGAGGCTTCTTATCGACATAAGCCCATTCTTGCATCTCGGTCCATAGTTTTTTCCATGAGCCTTCCTGCACCTTAGCATTCTTAATATTCTTTAACCTTCAGACTAAAGGTGTTTCTGCAGTCTGTAATTCCTTGGCTTTAGCTGAGGCTCTAGTCTGTTTGGGTGCCATCTTGTCGGTTTGGTGGTCAATTTCACTAAGATATTATCGGCTTGCAGTCGTCTAGATGCTTTGATGCTCTCTCTGTATGAATTGCGGTGAATGATCCTTCGGCGGTCCAGTATTTATAGGGGATGCTTTGGATGTTTTCGTTTATGAGTGTATTAATGGCAGACGTGATGTTCCAGTTGGAACACTTGAGTGTGCGTTAATGGTGAATTGCTTTCGGTGCTCGAGGTCATGAATGTGCGATGGGACTATCGAGCTCGTCGGTCGATGTCGGTTATGAAAATGGTCGATGGTATTATGTCGATGGGCATGATGTCGGTTGTCGAAGTGGTGATTTCTTGTCATAGTTTTCTGCATGTACGGTATTATTTTGCTTTTTGGATTTTTAGATTTTTATAGTTTTTGTTTAACCGTTATGGTTGTTATATGATTTTTTTTTTGAATTATGTTTACTTTTAGTTTCTGTAGCGTTTTAGTCGGGATCCATTAACGAGTTTCCGAAATACTATGCCTTGTAACGTTCTTAGTTGCACTGATCCGTTGGTATGTATCTCTTCGACAACATAGGGTCCCATCCATTCTGTATGTAGCTTTTTAGGTTTTCCTTTTACCCAACTATTGTATAGTAAAGCAAGATCTCCTACCGACAAGTTTTTGTTTTTGATGTTTCTGTCGTGCCATGCTTTTTGTTGTTGTTTCTAAATTTCTTGATGTTGTATCACAAGTAGTCGGTGTTCTTCTAGTTTACTTAGTTGTAGTAGTCAGTCCTTTCTTCCTTGTTCGACATCGACATGTAGGATCTCTGCAATAATAGGTGTCTGTTGTCGGAAGTGTAATGGAACTACTACTTCTTGTCCATAGAATAGTCGAAAGGGGGTTTGGTCAGTCGAGCATTTATATGTTGTTCTATATGTCCATAATACTGTAGGTATTTTTTCATCCCGGTCATCTTTATCAGCATTGCATATTTTTGTTAGTCCTTTTGTTAATGTTTTATTAAATGCTTCAATTGCTCCATTCGACTGAGGATGGTATGCTGTACACCGACGTTGGTCAATTTGGAACTGGTCGGTTAGGGTTTTGATAGTTCTATTCATGAAGTGTGTTCCCTAGTCGCTAATTAGGGTTAGTGGACATCCAAATATGGTGATGATATTCTCATAGATAAACTTAGCAGCTGTCTCACTAGAACATGTGTCGATTGGTTCTTCCTTTTCCCATTTGGTTACATATTCGACTAGTTCTGCCTCTGCCCACTTGGTTACATATTCGACTGCAGTTATGATATACCTCGCGCCTGTCCTTTTTTGCTGGTATAGGAAATGGTCCTATGAAGTCTATGGCCCAAATTTCAAATGTCAAACTTGGGTTTACTGATATCAAAGGCATTTCTATGCTAGGAAGGGGTCGACCTAGTCATTGACATCTGTCACATTGACTTACAAAAGTTTTGCAATCTCTGTGAAGTGTCGGCCACCATAACCCTGACTGTGGAAAGACTTTCCTGGCCGCAACGGCGGACAAGAGAAGGCTAAAGATACTCGACGCAGGTGGGAAATGCTTCAATCGGAAGTCGGCACGGTTTGGATATCGGAGGCCAAAAGGATTTCCTAGCCGCAACAGCGGAAGGCGAATAAAGATCAATGCGCGTCGGCAGTCGGAGCAATTTATACTTCGGACGCCAAACCGTTTTGGCAGCCGCAATAGCGGAAGGGAGAAGGATTGGAGCTTCCGATTCAACATAAAAAGACGCCCGATTCAAGAAAACTTAAGTGTTTTGAACAGTTAAGGATTAGCAACAACTAAAGTCGCTCTTCCTGCAGAATGGCGGCCTTAAAGGACAAAGATTTGACTTCTCCAAATTCACACCCTCGATCCAACACGAAAATCAAACACAAACGATCTCTGAAAACAAGCCGCAATCTAAAATTCAAAACATCCAGACTTAAAGCATGATCGAAGAAACACCAAGGATGGAACAAACTGGGCCTGGATATTCAGCTATGAGGAGGGGCCCAAAATTTAAGAGATTTGGGGAGAAAAGTTGCAGCAGCAACAACTGGTGATTACCTGGTGAACCTAGATCTCTGGGCGATTAACCTTTGAGTGACAGACTGCTTAACAGCAAAAGCATCATATTGAATTCTTCCAGCCATATGGATTTCTCAAATGACCGAAGTGTGTACCCTTAATCATTGATGACAGTCCAATTAGGGAGAGTGGAAACCAGAATCGTTAAGTCCAGATAACTATGCTGAGGCCAGAGGATGAGTTTCATTATTACCTTTGTCTTCAGGTGGCTAATAGCTTTGGACACCACAGGATTGTAGCATATGGTAAACAAAAATATTCATTTGTTCCTCATTCCCATGCCATTTTAACACTTTTTCTTGTGCTCTTGGACTTTTGTCCCTTTTTATATGAGTTTGCTTACATGCCTTTCTTACTGAATTTTACTTGAGGACCCTCTATCCCATAGTGTCCTTTTGTGTGAGTGGTGTACTTCAAGTTTAAGCTCACGGACGGAGAGGATCTTTCGGCCATTTAGTATTTATGATTCAGCATCTGCCTTGATGTATGATGCTTTTCATAGGAGTTCCTTGATTCTTATCGGCCTTTTGGCATTCGTTTCTTGGCATGGGATCATTTATATTTAATATACTGTTCACCTTGCTTCTTTCCATGGGTCCTCTGCTATCATCCCCTAGACATTTTAAGTGTGACGTGGATGGAGCATCAACATAGTATTCCGGACTCTTGGAATCCGGTTTATTTCACAGGGGTTAAGCAGGACTCCAACGCACACAGAGTTGTTCGAGAAAACTGCTAAGATGGAAGAAGTTCTTTCATATAAACAGTAACACACAGTCCGATACCAAAAACGTTTATCAAACCCAGAAATTTCGGAAGTTCCTCATGCAACCACAAGTTTGTTCCCTTTATTGAAATCAACAAAACAAGCTAAAAAACATGACTCAAAAGACAGCCAAATAAATTATTTATATACAAGACAGAAGAAATCAAACAAACTCAGGAAAAATAAGGCTTGAGAACCAAACCATTTACTGGTAGGTTCTCCTCCCACCCCTGTAGATCTTGCAACTTGTAAGTAGAAGGACCAAGCTTGGCTGCAATCTGAAAAGGGCCTACCCACAACTGCTGGAATTTGGTATGCTTTCCTTTCTCATCATGGGGGTGGTCCCATTTGAGGACTAAGTCTCCTACTTCAAAGTCTTTTGTCCCAGCTTTATGCTTGTCGAACCATCTCTTAACTGACTCTTGTTGTTGCTTAAAACGTTCTTTGGCTTTAGATCTAGCCCCCTCTGCTTTCAGGAGATTATATATTCTTATTTGTAAAACTTCATCATCCGACCCCGTAGACTCTTGAGCTAGTATGGAAGATGGTAGCATGATATTAGGAGGAAGGATGGCTTCTTTACCATAGACCAGGGTATATGGAGACACTCCTATTGCAGATTTGGGGGTGACTCTATCAGCCCACAGGGCGTTTGGTAGTGTTGAGTGCCAACTCCTTTGGTTTTCTATTACGGTTTTCTTTAGGATTCTAATCAGATTTTTATTAGAGGATTCAGCCAGGCCATTCCCTTGTGGATAGTAGTTAGAAGAATAATGCAATTTTATTCCTTTATCATGAGCAAAAGCAGTTAATTTAATTGATGAAAAGTATTTGGCATTATCAAAAACTAACGAAATTGGAACTACAAACCTGGTCATGATATGATCTTGCAGAAAGCTGATGACTTCGTCTTCATTTATCTTGCGCAATGGGACAACTTCGACCCAGCGAGTGAAATAAGCAGTTGCAGTCAGAATGTATTTGTGTTGGAGAGAAGAATTCGGTTTTATTTCTCCAATAATATCTAGCCCCCATTGCTCGAATGGTTCCGTGATCATCACAGGCTTTAGGGGTGCTGCTGCTCTAGGCTGTCTTCCACCACACCTTTGGCAAATATCACATTTCCTGACATGTGCATGTGCATCCTTAAAGAGCGTAGGCCAGTAGTAACATGCCCTGAGGATTTTGTGGGCTGTGGTATCCCCTGAATAATGTCCTCCGGCAGGACCGTCATGTAATTCTGACATTACTTTCTTTGCATCTTCCTTTTCTAAGCATCTGAGGAGAACCCTGTTATAATTCCTTCTGAATAATGCTCCTTCAACAAGTTGATAGGAGGCCGATTTAAGATGCAGCGCTCTTCTTTGCTTGGAATTCCAATGCTCTGGCAACAGACCTAACTGCAGGTAATGCACAAGGTCTCTATACCAAGACTCGGGAGCTGTAAACAAAGGACATACATACATTACATGTAATTTGGCCTCATCCTCCCATGCTTGCTCTTCATTGTTCCCACTTTCAATCATCAACTTGCACAATCCTTGTCCTTTCACTATAGAGGCTGGCTTGAATTCAAGGTTGTATTCTTGAAGAGTTGTTACCCAGTTGCCCCTTCTTTCTCCTAACTCTTTCTGTATGAGAAGGGATCTTACCGCTGGGTATGGGACTATTACCTTGGTTCGATTTTTTAATATATAAGGCCTGAATTGCTTCACTGCCTTAAATACTGCGTAAGCTTCCTTATCAATGGCTGGGTAGTTTAATTCAGCCCCTTGTAGACCAGTACTCATAAAGGATATTGGGAATTCATCTCCCCCTTCTTCCCTTTGGGTGAGCACAGCTACTAGTGAATCATCGGACGCAAAAGTATATAAAATAAAGTCTTTATCGAAATCTAGACTCTTCAAGGAGGGTGCGTGTGCAACAGCATTCTTAATTTTGTTGAAAGCATTCTTCTCAAGTTCAGTCCACTTGAACTGAGCATCCTGCTTGACCATCTGCTGCAGCGGCTTAACAGTCTGAGCGAAATCAGGCACAAACCTTCGTACGAAATTTATGGTTCCCATGAATGATTGCATTCCTTTTTTATTATGGGGCAAGGGGATTTGTTCAATAGCCTTAATTCTTTCTGGATCAATGGAGATCCCTTGCTTTGAAACTATGTGACCTAGCAACTTGCCTTCCATGACAGCGAACACACATTTCTTAGGATTGAGGGAGATGCCATATTTCCGCCATCGTTCGAAAATTTGCTTTAAGTGAGATGCGTGCTCTTCTCTTTTCTTTGAGAATATTGTAATGTCATCCAGGTATACTACCGCACTTCGTCCAATCAATCCATGGAAATCTATGTCCATAGCCCTCTGAAATGTCGCTCCAACATTAATCAGCCCAAAAGGCATCCTTCTATAAGCAAAAGTCCCCCATTTGGTTCTGAACGTTGTCTTTAATCTGTCTTCTTCGGCTACTAATACTTGATTGTAGCCAGAGAAACCATCTAATAATGAAAACAGTTCAGAACCTGAAACCATCTGTAGCAGCTGCTCCATGGGTGGCACAGGATAGTTATCTTTATCTGATGCACGGTTTAAGTTCCTGAAATCCACACAGAGTATGATTTCTCCAGAATTTTTCCTTACTGGTACCAGATTTGATACCCATTCAAAGTGTCTGACTTTGAAGATGATTCTTGCGTCCAATAACTTCTTCACTTCACTTTGGATCAGTGGTTCCAATTTCGGATGCATTTTCCTCAGAGGTTGTTGATATGGCTTGACGCCTTCTTTAATGGGGACGACATGCTTGATGATGCCGGTGTCATACGTTTTCAAATCTTCATACGTCCATGCGAAAACATCTTTATATTGTTTAAATAGACTGATGAATTTGTCTCTTTCTATTGGCGAACAGCATTTGCCGAGATTCACGAACTTAGGATTTGTTTCAATCCCTAAATTAATCAACTCAAACTGCAGAGATGAGCTGTGGGTCTTCACGTTGGGTGGTCTTCTGAATTTTTCATTTAAATTGAACATTTTTTCCAACGTTCTGACTCCTTTAGGAATGAAATTATCGTATTTCAGCTCATCCTGATGCTGTTCATCGTCTATGATCGCTCCTTTAAACACCTCATCATTCGTTAAACATTCTATGATCTGTTGTTCATCATCAAACACTCGAAGGTTCGTAATCATATCAGGTACAGAGGGCCTGAAAAGCAGTTTGACAGAACATTGATTATTAGTGTGTATGAGTCTAGCGGCTGATGTGGCCAACAGATCAGCAGCTGCACTTCTAATTCTTAGAATTGAAATAATATTAAATGCATTAAAATATTTCAGCAAATCCCATACCTCATTGTGGTAAGCCTTTAAGTGAGGAGAGATGCAATGTATCTGATTTCGAATTTGTTTTACAATAATTTCAGAATCCCCAAATACTTTTAGATTACTTACCTTTAATTCAATTGCCTTCTTTAGCCCTTGCACCAGTGCTTCGTACTTGGCGGTATTATTAGTACACTCAAACTCTAATCTACATGAAAGGAAATGTTTATTCTTCTATGGGTCAATCAGGACACAGCCAGCCCCTGACCCTTCTAATGTCTTAGAGCCATCGAAAAATAAAGTCCAAAAATCATTAACTACTAAAAATGAATCTACTCCTACTGCTAAGTCTACTATTTTACAGTCAATCTCATCAGCCTGTGAGAATCGAAGGAGATCAGGCTGGGTATCAGATGTGTTACTGGCTTCTTCTGCTTGGTAATTACCTAGTTCCAACTCAATAAAATAGTTTCCCAATACAAAATTCACAGGTTCATTCTTCTCTTCAAGTCGGGTAATATTGTACTTCATGTGAGGCTCCCTCAAAATCTTAATCTAGTTCGGACTTCCTTTGTATGGCAACCACAGATGTGACCAATCAGAAGCGAAATATCCATTAAGTTTGGCCGACCAATCTCTGCTCAGGATAAGGCCGTACGCATCTGGTATATCAGCCACCACAATATTAATGACCTGGCATACTTTATCATTTGAAGCCAGACGAACGAGGACATCTTCCATCTCACCAATTACCTTCACATCTGTCCTGTCCAACTGAACTACTCTCCACGGGGATGGCTTAGGCTGCCCATTGATTCTTTTACAGACAGATATCGGCATGACATTAATAGTTGCCCCTGAATCTACCAATCAATTATGTACATTGTAGTTAAAGATTTCAAAAGTAAGGAGGAAAGGTGGATGCTTGTGCTTGGACTTACCTCCACTGCTGTTCTCTCCTATCTCTTCTTCTTCTTCTGGTTGATTGTTAGTGGATGTCTTCTCATCTGAGGTTTCAACGGTTCTCAACAGCCTTTCTTTTTGCTGCGGCACTTTGCACATCTCGAATAGTGGAACATTCGCCTTTATCCTTTTTAAATCCTCCACAATGTCATAATCCATCTGATGTTCCGTAGGATGAGGCCTATCAGCATTCTCCTTACCTTCATTTGTCTTGGCCGTTGTATCATTCTGTCTAGGACTTTGGCTGGTAATAGTGAATTCTGGAATTGTATCAGCCAAAGATTTGTCTTGAAATCTCTTCTTAACATTTCTCTGTAGCCTCTTAATCTTTGGAAGTATAATACTGTCTTCCTTAACCGTCCCTTGGCTTCTCGTGGCTACGTTGGTTTCCATAACGTCTTTACACCCCTGAGTCTTTTCTTCTTCAGCATCAAATAGTGAGGCAGAATTCCATAAAGCCATGGTTTCCTCTTCTTGTTCTTTAGTAGACATAGAGGTAGAATTTTCCTTTCCTTCTTCCTTTCCCTCTTCTGTCAATCTAGAATCTAACAGCTGATTCATGACCAACGTCATCGAATTTATCCATTGCGGACAATTCTTCTCAGAGTGTGGCTGTTGGTGGAACGTGCAAAAATTATCCAAGCCTACCTCTATTAAATTCATAGATGCAGTATTGTGCGGAGGAGGTTGAGACTGGTGGTTATCTTCTCTTTTCTTATAATATGGCTTATAAAACTTTTGTGCTTCCTTTTCTTTCTCCATATCTATGATCTTATTGGAAAGCTTCTGCATCATTTTGGCCATATTTTCGAAATCTAGAGACTTTTCTTCTTTAGGCTTAGTAAACAATAAGGCTTTTCTTCCTGTACCTTTTTCTCCAGATTGTTCTCGATAGTCTTTAATGCTCTCCCTTTCAGTTTCCACCACTTCTACTTCTTCATAGGTTTCTGTCAAAGTAGGCTTGGCCCTACCTTTGGCAAACATGGCCAAATCAAGGCCTAAAGCTGAAGTATAGTATTCAATAAGCACGTTGTCTGAAGGCTTATCTGTTTCAGAGAAGTTCTTGAGATATGCTGCAAACCTTTGAGTGAAACTGTGCACTTATTCTTTTCTTTCTTTCTTCAACGCGCACAACCCTTTCATGAGAGCTGCATGAGTTTTCTGAGTTGCATACTTACTTCTGAAAATTCTTTCGAAGGTATCCCAATCAGGGATAGAGTTAGCAGGCAATCCAAAGTACCATGATGCTACAGCTCCTTTAAGGGTATGCGGGAACAGTCTGCATACCACGTCTTCATGTTCCCCGGCCCTTAATCCCTCAATTGCCAAATAAAAGCTCTGAAGGTGATCATCTACTAGTATCTTCTCATTGGGATCAAACTTGGGCAACATCTTGTCAAAGGCTTGAGATAGGTCATGTAAGGGAGGTGTAAGGTTTAATGGTGATCTGGCTCTCCATGCAGGTGGCAGATTAGGTGGGTTAGGTGGTGGATTAGCATTCACTCCTGCCATGATTCTAGGTGGAGAATGAGGAGGTGAACCAACTGGAGTATGATCAGGAGAACTGTGAGGGGTTTCTGGGCCTTCTTGGTTCAAAGGTAGTACAACCTCTTGTAAAGAAAATTCTACAAGCTCTTCCCAGTCTCCCACTAACACTGAGTCTTCTGTTATAGGACGATCTTTCCTTTTATACTCTCTTCTGGGCAATTCAGGGATGATTGGTAATCCTCCAATCTTCTTTACGTATGCCCTGGTATGTCTTCTCAGATCATTTACAATTTCGTTGCCAACAGAATATAGATGTTCTCTTTCTCCTGAAATTGGATTATGGAACCCAGCTTTCAGGACTGTTACCAGTGGAATATTCTCGGGAAAGCGGGTTTCCTCGGCCAGCCATGCACTGGCGGCCCTCCTTCTAGCACCAAAACTGTTGGGGCCTGGAAATTCGTAGGCGACAACAGTAAGGGATTCTCCCCAATCAACGTTCTCAACTGGCCCGTTGACTGTTTGGTATAGGGAATCCGTCCGGTTTACGGTCCGGCTACCGTAGGTCAAGGTAACAAAACAAAGGCTTTACCGGTTGCGGCCCGGTCCACCGACTTTTTGCTTCTTTTTTTTTGACTTAATGTATGATGTGCAAGTGCCTAACTAACAATGCAGGGTGCTAAAGATGCAAGGAACAGTCACAATGTGATGCACAGGTTCTTACCTCTCGTCTTAAGGTTCACAAGCACCCAAAACACGTAAAACACAAAAAATAAACTAACTACCTAAACTATCCCTAGGGAGCAGAGTTATCATTCATTGGTGAGTAATACATTTTGTACGTGCATTATGAAGAATTACAGATAGCTAATACTTCATTCAAGACACATGAACAATTTCAGATATTTAAACAACCAGATAGCCGATTATCTTACGAACAACATTTATTACTCACAGTGGAAGACATCCCAAAAGATACTGAAGAACACTCAACAAGAACATAGGTTCAGGAAGTTAAATACTCTCACAGTAAATGAAACACAGCTGAAAACGAAATAGTTCCTCTTCAACATTATTCATTTAGTCGCATTGATACATTCCACATTTCGCTCTCTCCGGCAGGCAAAAGTTGCCCTTTCTGACTGTAAAATGAAGTAGTTCCTCTTACAAGCAAAAGAGTTTACAAATTTTTCCAGGGAAAAATCCCTTTATCAGTCCTATCTTTACAGTATTTAAACTACACCCCCCATCGTTAGGGATCCCCCAACGTCTGACTTTCCAGTCTCTCCAAACGTTTCAGCTTCCTCTTATGGCCGTTTTGTTTTCCCAATTGTTTTCTATGAGCGTTCCTCTCCTGATCAGTAACTGATAGGTCTTCCTAGTCTGTACCTCTGTCGTTTTCTTGTTTTGTCCTTTTCTTCGCTTTGTCTTCCTTGTGACCCTGTCGGTTTCGATTTGACCAAGCTAAACCTTCACTCTGGGTCGCTTCAACAGTCCATCGAATTCCTCCTACAAACAATTATGGTGCATCATTCGTTGGAATGGGATTTTAAACATTAAAATTATCTGCTCGGAACGGTCAATCCACAAGAAAATAGCCAGGTGCATCCAGATAGAGTCTCGATTAAGCCTTGGGCGGGAAGGTTATAAATCGGCAGTCGGTAAGCTTTGGCATCGGACGTGGAAAGACTTTCCTGGCCGCAACAGCGGACAAGAGAAGGATAAAGATACTCGACGCAGGCGGGAAACGCTTCAATCGAAAGTTGGCACGGTTTGGATATTGGAGGTCAAAAGGATTTCCTAGCCGCAACAACGGAAGGCGAATAAAGATCAATGCGCGTCGGCAGTCAGAGCAATTTATACTTCGGACGCCAAACCGTTTTGGCAGCCGCAACAGCGGAAGGGAAAAGGAATGGATCTTTCAATTCAACATAAAAAGACGCTCGATTCAAGAAAACTTAAGTGTTTTGAACAGTTAAGGATCAGCAACAGCTAAAGTCGCTCTTCCTGCGGAATGGCGGCCTTAAAGGACAAAGATTTGACTTCTCCAAATTCACACCCTCGATCCAACACGAAAATCAAACACAAACGATCTCTAAAAACAAGCCACAATCTAAAATTCAAAACATCCAGACTTAAAGCATGACCAAAGAAACATCAAGGATGGAACAAACTAGGCCTAGATATTCAGCTATGAGGAGGGGCCCAAAATTTAAGAGATTTGGGGAGAAAAGTTGCAGCAGCAACAGGTCGGGACCAACATTTAACTTACCTAGTCTGACAACAACTTCGAATTCAAATTCTTGGAATAGTAGTAGCCATCGACAAATCCTTCCATGATGTAGTGGTTTATTGACGAGATATTTAAGTGCCTGATGGTCTGTATAGAATATAAATGGGTTAGCTAGAAGATAATGTCGATATTTTTGTAGTGCAAAGACCATTCCTAGTGCTTCCCTTTCTGTTGTCGAATAATTTCTTTCAGCCTTGTTTAATTTTCTGCTACTGTAAACTATAAGATAATCCATTCCATCATCTCCTGGTTGAGTTAAGATTGCTCTTATTGCTAGACCTGATGCATCAATATGAACATGAAATTTGATCGACCAATTTGGAAACCTTAGGATGGGTGCTTCGACTAGTTTTCTTTTTAATTTTTCAGATGTATGGCACTCCCTTATCCAGTTGAACTCTTTATCTTCTCTTAATAGTTCTTCGAGTGGATATGTCATATCTAAATAATATCTTATGAATTTTCTGTAATAGCCTGTGTGGCCAAGTAACACCCTGACTTGTTTTGGGTTTACTGGTGGTTTTAGGTCGAGGATAATTTTGATTTTTGCAAAGTCGACCTTAATACCTTCTTTATAGACAATGTGCCCTAATAATATCCCTATGGGGGTCACAAATATGCATTTCCTGATGTTCAAGGATAGTTGAATTTGTCGACATCTCTCCAACATAAGCCTTAGCCACTTGCAATGGTCCTTTAACATGGAATATATTGTCCAATCGTCAAAGTAGACTGCCATGGTCTTGTAAATATATTCTTGAAATGTTTTGACAACAATTCTAGAAAATACTACAGGTGCATTCTTTAATCCAAAAGGCATAACCTTGTAAGCAAATGAGTTGAATTCACATACAAATGTCGTTTTTTTCTGATATTCTTTAGCTATTGGCACTTGGTTATAACCTAAGAATCCATTTGTAAATGAGTAGCATTCATGTCCTGCCACCTCATTTAAGATTTCATCTACATAAGGAGTTGGAAATGGGTCTATCAGTGTGACTTTATTTAGTTCTCTGAAGTCGACACAAATTCTTAGTTTGGTCGGATCATGTTTCTTCGGTTATACAGCCATTGGACTTGCCCATTCTGATTGGTCAATAGGATAGATGATGCTTACTACAAGCATGTTATCAATTTTCTTTTTGACTATCTCTTTGTATTTGTGAGCTAGTTTGTATGGCCTTTTTTTCACAGGTCGAACATCAGGTTTAGTGTCAATATTCATTTCTCCCATTTCGTGGACTAAACCTTTGAGGTCTTTATAATCTCTAGCAAATACATCTTGTAACTCTTTTAATAAGTTCACTATCTCTGTGGTCTGCTCTTCACTCCAGTAGTCACCAATCTTTGCCATTTTTGGTCGATCATCATTTGAGATGTCGAATTCTCTAGTTTTGACTTTAGCATCTAGCCATTCTGAAGCTTTGGCTTCATTGATTGGTTGGCTTCCTTCTTTAAACTGGGAGAATGTGGTAGGGAAGTCGGCTGCAGACATTCAGTCGGTTTCCTCCTTATTGGTTGTTTCAACTTTAAGCACTGTACGAATAGGTTTGGTCGTTTCAACATGGTTTGATTTCCATCTAAAGCTTTTCCCTTTTGTATTTTCATTTTCTGACTGTAGTCTTGTCGACTATGGTATTGTCTCAGTTTGTATATTGTTACAGTTCCTTGTCTATCGGTTATCTTTTAAGGGTTTTTTTTGTCAGTTGTATAAATTCTTTAATCTGTTTTGTTGTTTCGACCAACTTTTCATTTTGTGGTATAAAGTTGAAATCTTTAATGAAATTTTCTCTGAGTTCATGCCATAGGAAGGTTTCACCCCTAGCTTCTTCCATTTTATACCATTTGTTTGGTAAGTCGGCGAGAGTTGATGGAAACAGGTGTGGCCATGTTCGTTCATCCTTGTATCGAAGTCTTCTTCATTCTTTTTCACATGTCTTAATATGATCTTCTGGATTCTATCCTTGAATGAATATAGGTATATGAGCCTGTTTGGTTAACTTCTTTCCTCCAAACCTTTCTACAAAGTAAGTTAAAGCTGTTGTCCAGGTCTGCAGTCTTGTCTAATGGGTATCCCACCATCTAGCAGCTTGTCCTGTAAAAGTTTCTACTAAACTTTGTAGTCGACCATGTTCACCAATATTTTTCGAAACTTGTTCTATGTGCATGACTGGTGATTCTCTTTCCTTATATCTTGGTACTTGTGTAGTATTTACATTGGTAGGTTTTAAAGTAGGGTATTCCCTAATTTTCTTCTCAAAGATTTTTGGGACAATGGACACTATGAAGCATTGTTGGGTGGGATTTTTTTGTACTTTTTGGATAGTCCAGCACCCTCTCGCTTGTGTTTCATAGTTATCAACTTCCCAATCATATAACTTTGTGTCTGAATTATAACCGACTAAGTCTTGATTACCTAAGTAGAGTTCACCACATGTGTTAGGTTCTGTGTAATCTTCATTATTCTGTATCTGATAAAGTTGTCGGATATCAACTTCTTCGTCGATAGGTTCTATCCATGGTTCTCCTTGGGATGGATGAATAGGTACAATGACCCCATTTCCTTTTAATTTGATTCTCTCTTTGTCCAGGGATATCGATGCTTTCATCTTTCTACCCCAAGGTTGACCGACTAACGTTGGGAAGGAACTGGATCCTTCCTTAGGGTCAATGATTTCGAAGTCGACTTTGGTCGAGATTCCTTTTATAGTTGTATCAACATTTTTCCAGACTCCAATAGGTTCAATTAGGCCCTAGTCGACTAATTTCAAGTATATATCTGACTCATATAGTCAAGGTCTGCCCATTTGTTCCCAAGTGTCACGAGTCATGATGTTTACTTGTGATCCAAAGTCGAGCACTACTTGTCAGACATGGTATCCTTCAATTTCCAGGTTGACAAGTGGGTCGGCATCACTTTTATCTTTTTGGTTTAAACTGCAGATATTCTTTGTTTGTTTTTCGATATTGTTGTGTTTTATTTCATATAGCAAATCGATGAACTGGGATACTGAGTTGTCTTTTTGTACAAGTTGTATTAATTATTTTATTGTGTTATGTCGATTGTCATTAGCCTCTTCCTGTCGTGCAAATTATTTGAATACATTCATTGCCTCTTTATATGTTTGTATTTCTTTAAGTGGATCAGGGTAGACATTTTTCTCTTTTATTTTGCTGATTCTTGGGTTATCACTTTCTGTTTTTGTCCTTTGTCGGGTTACAATATGAAAATTCTTTGTGTTTATTACATCATTTTTTTTTCACACATGACAAGACATTAACATTTTTCTTTTTATTTATTTTTTCCAGCATGGTAGGGCAATCCTCTAGTGAGTGATCCCCTACTCCACAATGAGTACAAAATTTGAGGTCAGTTCTGTCTTTATATGGACAGTCTGCATACTGATGTCCCTTCTTATAACATGTAAAGCATTGGATGGGTCGACATGGTTGGTTGTCTCGATTTCCAGAGAATCAACCTCGACCTCCGTAGCCTCCACGTCGATTGTCATACCGGCGCTCGTATTTTCGACCATCGTATCTCTGATTGTTCTGATCGTTTGGTAAGTTGTTTTCCTCATTATTTTGTGCAACTGCATTGGTCTGATAGACTGTATGATAATTCTATCGGTTCTTCAGGTTCAGATGGCAGTCGGCTGTGTTATGATTTTTAGTTTCGCAGATTGCACAGCAAGATGCCTTGTCGTTCTTCATGTTGAACAGGCAATCTTTTGTTGAGTGGTCTCCATGCTCCTAGCGAATGTCACACAAACATTTCATCCGCATGAATTGAATGTCCTATCGGTTGATTTCCTGTCGACAGTTGTCTTTTGAATGTCCGGTCGTCGAGCACTTCGTGCACCAGATATCCTGACTTTTGAGGTTTAATTCTTTTAATGACTTTTGCACGATCTCAAGCTATTCTTCTAGTCTGTGATCAGTGGAGTATGTTGGTATGTCCTCATCCATTTCCACTTGGAGAGCTTTTGTAAGCGCATCTTCGTAAGACTTGAATATTTCCAGACTTATGTGTCAGTGGATTTTCTGAGATAAACCTGCAAGAAACCACTATATTAATAATTGTTCATCTATAACATAGTCCAGTTGGCTAAGAAGGTCTTTCCATCGCTTATCATAATCGCGGAGAGTTTCTCCTGGCTTCTGCGATGTTGTTTCTAATTTCTTTGCTACCAGATGTTTTGCATCTGGAGTTTTAAAAAATGATAGAAATTGCGCTTTGATCTTGGCTTTGGTTGCTCGAGGTTGTCTTTCAGAAAAGGTCATATACCAAGTTAATGCTCTTTTCCTCAAGGCACCGGCAAACTGTGCCATCTGTCTGTCTTCGTCCGTAACTTGGTTAGCCTCCCAAGTCGACTCACAGACGAACCAGTGCCGTTTGGGGTCCTCATCCCCCTCATATAAAGGAATGTGTGCTGACTCGTGACCCATGTCGAAATCACTGTCGCTGCTTTCAGGAGGTGGCGGTGGTGGAGGTGGGGGTGGTGGGGTTATTTGCTTATTCCTCTCTACAGAACTATCGTCAACGGAACTTTCATCTCCGTCGGTGGTTTTTGTCATTTCGTCTTCGACCAACAGTCGGTTGATTTTGACTTTTTCTGTCGATGTCCAACTGCAGTTACCTGTCTGAAGTTCTGAATGTTCTGTGTCCTCCAAAGCTGTATTTGGTAGGGGGTGTGCTCCTTCATGTGTCAGTAAAAGTAAGTGGATACTTCGGTTGGAGGGTACCGCTTGAAAGGTAACCCAATTTCCTTCTTCTGGTCGACGGATAATAAGGTGTCTTCCAGTGTATGTCTCGTCATCTAGTCGGCTCCATATACCAAAGTCACCAGCTCCTATTCGGAGGTCCTCTTCGACAATAGTTTGTATCCGGGTACGCGGATTCAACGGAGACAGAATTGTTCCTTCTTGGGGAGCTTCTAATTGGAGAGCTTCTGACTGCTCTATCCACAATTCGTCTTCCATAGGGGATGCCTCTTCTTCCACGCCTTCTTTTTGTCGGTCATGACCCGACTCTGGCGGATTTCTTTCCTGGGCGGTCACCCTAGTACTCATTCCTCTGTGCAACGCTAAGGCTCTTTCTCTTGTTTCTTCCCTCCTTTCTTGGCTCTCTTCCCTCTCTATTTTCTAAACGTCTGACATACCTTTGTGTGATACTATCTTATTGATTTCCCTTTCGGTTGACTTCTCATTACTGGTGATTAGTATCTACTTTTAGTCGACTAGAATCCACTCCACTTTATCCCGACATATAACCAGCTACCCCCCCATACCCTACCCGACGCTTTAGAAAGCCCGGATAGTTCGGTCTACTTGCTTAGGAAGTATTCCCACTCCCTTTCTGCAATGAATTTTTCCCGCCTCTTTTGTTTTTCTGCCCAGTTAGGGTTTAATGGCGGTCCGTGAAGTGATGGACGAGGTTCGACAATATGACCCACTCCCTTCTCGATCAGAAACTTAAACAACAAGGTCGGTAAGGAACACATAAATTGCTCGATGAGGTCTATGTAAAATTTCTCCCTGACGGTTTCCACTGAAGTTCTGTCTTCTACTGCTTGCTCCTCGCAGAAGTCGTCGACAATTTTTTCGAACCACTCCGACAAGTTTGTTCTTCCCCCTCGGATCAGTTTTTCTAGCAACTGTTCATCTTTAGTCTCTTCCGACTTTTTCATCCAGGAGTTTCTTCAAAAATTGGGGCACTGATTCTACAAACTTCTCATGTGTCTCTGTAAAGAATCTCGCTTTTGCTTGTGCGGTCACTAATTTGTTTCTTCATGCGTAATTCTGTAAATAATTTGCAATTTTACGTTCCCACTAGTCCTTAATCTCCTGTTCTGATATCATATGTTTTCATACATCTCAGACATGTACGTCCCAGCAACGGAACCAATGTTGTAATCTCATAGATCACATAAGGTTATCAGTGATACATACCAAAACATACATACATAACAGAGACAAGAGATAAGAACAAGTAGATGAATTAACAGATTATATTAACATGAATGGGTCCATACAATACAAAGAACTGAACCGAGTTCTCTTCTTTCTCAACAGCCTAATATATATGATTATAAAACAGTTACAAACACGACCTTAGGTGGCCGACCTAATCTCTAGTTTAGTCGGTCGACTGACTTAGTCGGCTGATCGACTACGTCGACTGTCATTCAAGTCGACATATCGACTTGCTCCTCCAACATAGCCCCACTCATCAATGGAAGAGCTGCTCCTTTCTTTCAAGCTTCGAGAGGCCTGAGGCAAGGATGCCCGCTCTCCCCTCTGCTTTACACCATCTAGGCTTCGTCTCTTAGTTTTCAGCTGGAATATGCCAGGCAAGATCAGGAGCTCCCAAGCATAAGTTTGGCTAGAGGGACTAAAGATATCAACCATGCGCAATTTGCCGATGATACCATCTTGATGGGAGGAGCCAGTCAGATCATAGCCCGTCGATTCAAGAATGAAATGAACCGTTACTGCCTGGCCTCAGGAAGTAAAATCAACTTAAGGAAGAATCAGATCTTCGGATGGAATATAAATCCTAGGGAAATGTCATATATCTCCCAGATTCTAAATATGGATGGAGTTGTTAGTTGGGATTCCTTCAAGTATCTAGGGGTCCCTATTTTCAAACTCAAACCTAAGAGTTCAGCCTGGATTCCTATTGTGGAAAAAATAAAAAATAAAATCATGGGATGGGAGACAGCCTGGTTAAATCTGGCTGGGAAGGTAGTGTTAATCAAAGTTGCCTTGAACAGCTACATGCTTTACCGGTGCTCCCTACTTCTTGCTCTTGTCAAAATTATAAACCAAATTGAGGGCCTGTTGAGATCTTTTCTCTGGCAAGGTGGGAACAATGGAGGGGGCAAAAAGTTTGCATTGGTCAGTTGGAAAACTATCAAGCTACCTAGACCAGAGGGAGGTCTTCAAATCAGAGATCTAAGAACTCAAAACTTGGCAATTGGAGCCAAGTTACTCTGGAACATGCTCGATCCAAACCCTTCCTGGTGTAGTCAGGTACTGAAAAGCAAATACTTCCCGAGAACAAGGCTCAGATGTCTGGAGGGGGAGCATGTGAGAAAAAATGGATCCTCTATATTCAATCTCTGTAAAAAAACATTGCCTCAGTTCATTGATAAGCTGTACTAGATATCGGGTAACGGGAAATTAATTAATTACTGGTAGGACACGATTCTTGGGAAATCTCCCCCATGTCTCCCACGATTGCAGCAATGGATGGATGAGATGGGTTATAAAACCATTTGGAGTATCACCGAATGGGATTTGGAACCTCCAAATCGATGGGTCAAATGGGCTTTGTCGGACTGTCTAGCAGAGTTAGAATCTAAAAAACTATTGTTGCTTAATCATTTAGCTGGGATTGCTCCGATATCTAAAACCACGAAGGACAGGTGCGGCTGGGGAAGGAGAATTGACAGCTACACGACGTCTGAAGGTTATCAAATGTTTGCTGTAAGTTACAACGTGCACACCAATCCTGAAATCTGGAATAAATTATGGAATAGCAGAACGTTGCCGAAAATAGAGATGTTCAGCTAGACATTGATGCATCAAAGAGTGTTAACTGGTGAGAACTTGGAGAAAAGGGGGATAACAGGTCCATTCCGTTTCCCTCTCTGTGCTGAAGACTCAGAAAATATCAATCATCTTTTTTTAAAGTGATCGTATGCCATCTCAGTCTGGAAGGAAGTAATGAAGTGTGGAGGTGACAGGTTTCAATGGCCTGAAAAAATTCAGGATTGTTTTCTCGATTGGGAAAAAATGTATCAGGGAGAGTTGGTTCACAAAAAAGAACTGAGAGCATGTTGGCTGAAACTCCCTAAACTAATTTCCTGGAGCATTTGGATAGAAAGAAACCATAGAGTCTTCCAGAACAAAAGCCAGCCAGCGTGGAAGACAACTGCTAAAATAGATGCTTTACTTGGTGAGGTGGTAAGTATCTCTGAGGTACCAAATAATAAAGTTGAATTGACAGACAAAGAAAAAAATTGATGCATAGTCTTGATATTCATGCTGTAAATAGTTTTGTTCCTAAAAAATTGAAGAAATGGGATGTCAGACTCGACAAGTCTCAATTTGAGAACTGGCTAAGAGAACGGAAGATTTTTAAATTGTTCTTTGATGGAGCCTCTAAAGGGAATCCGGGAAGAGCGGGAGGAGGAGGAGTTGTCATAAACCCCAGGGAGAAAGTTGAGATTGAATACTACTGGAATATCGGTTATGACTCTAATAACATGGCCGAAGTTTATGGGCTCTGGCAAGGTCTCAAGCAGTTGCAGAAGAAAGGAGTGGATGAGGTAATGATTTTTGGAGATTCCAGATTAATTATCCAAGCGTTGAATGGGGGAAGAAGGGGTAAAAATGAGCGAATTGAAAGGATGATTAATAGAATCAGGTCCATGGTCAAAATGTTCAAGAAGATTGAATTTTTTCATGTTCTTAGGGAGCTAAATGTGTTGGTGGATATTGCGGCAAATAAATCAATAATTGTAGGTCTCAATGATCTTATTGTAAATTCGATTGTAAGCATGGATATTCCTCCTTAGCTTTGTAGGTTTACCGCCTAAAGGAAAGAGAGATTATTGGTAGCTGGTTGTAACTC
>LPNX010089879.1:0-22860 GCA_001517045.1 Pseudotsuga menziesii | reverse complement strand
AAATGGAATTGTTTGTAAATGGAAGGTCATGAGTTCAAATCCCCCCCAAATTAACCCGTGTGCCATGGTTCGGGCGTTGTGGTTACACCTAGGTTTATAGTGGTAGCAGGATTGGATCCCTGGACCCCGTGTCACACGAGTACCATCCCGTCCCCAGTTGCTGATTCCCCTAGTAAAAAAAAAAAATGATAGGAATTGGACATTTTCTTTAAGGGCATCTTAAAACTAGTCATTATAATATCATATAACCTCTTTAATACCATTTTTCCTCAATGAAAAATGGATGTTATAAACTATTATTTTAATAATGATAATATAAATGTTAGTATGTTTTTATATTAAAGGGGTTAATAAACCATTAATATGAACAAAATTACTAGTATTTTATTTTTAGATAATATCTTTGGTGATGCCATTTTTCCTCAATGAAAATGTAGAGTATAATTTAGTATTTTAATAAGGATGTTTAGGTCACATGAATGATGTATCTTAAGTAACCTTTAAGCCACATGGCTAACATCTTTTAAGTGATGTTTAGGCCACGAAAATGCCATTTCTTAAGCGATGTTGAAGCCGCATGTAAGCAAGGTTAGCTTTTTATGTAGAAAACACATCTCTTAAGCATTGAACAAGTGTTGAATGCGGTAGTGTCTATGTTTATTGAGTGCAGTTTAAATATTGATATGCATCATTTCTAGTGCTTAGAGGTACTAACAAGAGTATCGTTCTATATCAACTCATTTTGTTTATTTTTTTTACAATGCATGTATAAAATAACGACGCATTGTTACAAGTTTTCGCAACTTTATGGGTTTAAATGGTGTGTTTGTCATAACATTTTGCACCATGCTTTGTCATATTACAAGTCACACCAATTGAAGGATTTTTAAATTTTAATGGTGTGTTTTCAGTTAGAGTAAGAACTGTGGAAGGTACTTATTGTTATAAACAACACACATGATGACTAAAGTTAGTCATGCTTTGGTGCATTTAAAAAAAAGATTTTTTGTGTTTCTATTTATCATAAGCACAATATACGATGCTAATTTTTAATAAACATCGTATCGGTTAACTAAAATCAAAGTTATTAATTACGCTTTATCGGTGCAGTTTCAATATATACATGTGCACCGTTCATGGTGCTTCTAATGTTTTTTAAGCGCATTGGTTATCTATCATTGAAACTTATTGTTCCATTAACAATGCACTTCATGAAAAAAATAGAAGCACTGCTAACGATGTTTTTTTATGTGAAAACCACACTGGTAAAGCACAGATGAAATCTTTCCCCGACATCAACGATGCATCTATATTAATGCATCATTTGTGAGACTTATATTTCTCCTCAAAACACATCGCCAATGGTGCTTTCTACGAAAAATAGAGAGCATTGTCTTCATTGCGAGCCAAATGGATTGAACACGCCGCACAAAATTTTAAAATAAAAATAAAAAAGTGAGCAAATTATTGACAATTTTTAAATTTTAATCTGCTAAATTTTTAAATAAGTAGGTAAGAAACAATTTACCTTGGTGTCTTTCCAACTAATGAGACATGGTTGCCACGCACACAAGAAATCAAATTTACCAACTTTTTGCACAATTTGAAAACTTATCCAATCAGTTGACGAATCAAAGGCCGAGGAATGTGACTAGTAAGAAGCACTGAAGTCGATACGGTCATACTGTAATGTCTCGCACCGATGCTCTCTCTTCTTAGAAAAATGAAATGTATAAATAAAATTATAGGGCAATTTTTAAATTTTATTTTACCCTAGTCTAGTATGCTTTACGGTATGTCGTACTTGTGCATGTGTTCCCTTAAGAGCACTACCGATTGGCGTATTGTGGAATTCAAGTTGCACACTATTAACTAAAATGTACTAGTGCATATTACTACACAAGGGAGTTTTTAGAGACTTTCAAAATACCAAATTATATTTTTATTCCATCCATGAACATATCAGGGCATAAATATTATAACGTGCACTGATGCCTTTTGTTATGTAACATGCATAATTCAAGTCTTAAACAATATTCAAATTAAAAAATTTTACTATTGACTATTTTATCTAGTCTTGTTGTTGCATGTATAATGGAGCACCTATGTTTTATATCAATAATAGTGCACCATTTTAGCAATGAGAATCGGATGCATCGATGCTCGATTTACAGTAGCATACCGATGTGTCTCCATGTATCTAATGCCTTGTTTTTAGCTATATATATTTTTACAATAAAAATGTGTCATTATCCATTGACAGGACTATGTGTGTTTCTCAACGTTATTCCCTAGTCCATTTTGTCATATTAAACTCACCAAACAAATCATGTGTTAAAATTTAGAAAGAATCATTTTCTTCTTTCAATACCAAGGTATTTTGTCTTCGGTGATTTATAAATTATAATGCACTGGTGCGTATTATAAGTTTGTGCACCCGTGCATTATGCCCCATTTAAACACGTCGTTAAAAAAACCTCCGACTGCCCCTCTCCATTATAAACAGACAAATGAAACATTTTTGGGAGAGCTTCTATAAACACCTCTACTAGAATGTGTTTTCCTTGTAGTGAATAAAAAAAATTCTACAAGAATTGGGTGTTCAGTTCTCTTCTACTTGAAAAGACTTTTACAACAATCATAAATGTCCTCAATTATGATGTCAAAGCCAAAATTTATAAGCATTGAATATTGTTGCATATTATATCT
This sequence comes from Pseudotsuga menziesii, assembly GCA_001517045.1. Taxonomy (NCBI): domain Eukaryota; kingdom Viridiplantae; phylum Streptophyta; class Pinopsida; order Pinales; family Pinaceae; genus Pseudotsuga; species Pseudotsuga menziesii. The sequence continues at coordinate 20,151 of LPNX010089879.1, read as the reverse complement.
TATGTACTTTTGTTGAATTAATACCTAAATTGAGATGCAAGAAATATGCACAACAACAATTCTATTAAAGGACAACAACAATAATAGAAATATTATCATCATGGTAATTTTTCTACATCTTCTGAGACTTCCATGATAATCAAATGCAATACAACATAAAAGGTCTTTCCCATTTGATAATATTGATTTCATGAAATTTTTGTAGGCGTTTTTTATGTATCAAGGAACATTATGGGGTCAAGGGGGTTGCTAACCCCCCTTGTGGGTTCCCTACACTGCATTGAATTTCCCTTACTATATGCAATGTTAAGCTTTAATTCAATAGTGAGTATATATTTTGGTCCCAAGGTTCAATGTTTAATGATTCCATATAAAATTTGGATTAGGACTTTAGTTCTAATTTGATGAGTTGCCTTGTGTAGTTTTGGAAATTTGCATTCAATTTGAATATTTTTTACCTAATTTAAATGTGTGTGTCTATGTGTGTGTGTTTATGGTTTCACTTTGTACATATATGTATATATGCATGCATGTGCGTACGCACATGCATGAGCAGACATGCACATGCGTGAGCACACATGCACATATATTCTCCAAAACCTTGTGGGAATACCTCTAGGCACTTTCCTGTATTTTGTGAATGGTACCCAGTATAAACCTATTGATGTTGATTACATCGCTTGGCTTGATAACATCAAGTGAGCCATACAATGAAGGTAACTGGTTTAGGGGATCAATCCAATACCTGTTACATGGAGGTCAAACCACTCAATCACTAGAGCTATCCCATTAGGGGATGTGTGCGTGTGGATCTAATGGTTAAGAACATGTGCTTCCTCCTTGGAGGTTATAGGTGCAACTATGGAGGGGAGTAGTGTATGTACACCCATATAGACTAAGTAGTTACACCATTGTGCAGATGGAATCCATTATCCCACAAACAAGGGGGTCTCATATGTCAATTTGTCAGTTGGCTAAATTGTGACCATACATTATATTATTATTGTTAATATATATTTCTATTGAAAAATGGTTTAATTACTATTTCAATCAATAATGAAAACTATACATTGTATATGTATGGAAACACTAAAAATACTCTTTCATGAGCATCAAAATCTGAACAAAATCTATGTAGATTGCCTCATATCAATCCTATTAATACAACGATCCAAATGAAAGAAGAAATAGTAGGCTTTACATACAAACATAGAGCACATTGTGTCCATAATAAAATCATATTTTCCGTTGCCATTTTATGTATTTGCTCTCCTTTAGTTGAAGAGACCAATCATATATAGATTTGTAAATGGTTGGGAATTTAATACTCACCTCCTCTTCTTCAAACTTGACAACTAAATGAAGAGAGAGATGTAATACTTCAATTATGACCTATAGAATGTATTGGAAAAGATTATATATAAATTGTAAATGTGTGGCTTGTTCGGGTACACAGGGTACTCCCAAAATACCGAACACCTTGAGCAACTGCTTCACACAAATAGATCACAGATCAACACATCGATGTTTGTCACGTGGTTAAAACCCTCGAGAGGGAAACAATCCACGGCCCCATCCAAATAGCTACTTGGAGCAATTTATTATGCAAAAGAAAGAAAGTTACATGAGCTTCTCATAATCGATCGACTAGCCAAGGACCCTCTATGCTCTTTAAATAGAGATTATAGACCAATCGAGTGTTAAGCCATAGATCAATGGTAGGTATGATCCAAGAGAAGTTGAACCATCGGATCACTCTATGTCTAGAACATATCGTGACCGTTGGATTAGAATATTTACAAATGCATACTAAAGAAACACACTTTTACCTAACGGATATATTACAGAAGTTAATGTTAACTAACTCCTAAGTGTCTAAATATCCTAACATCCCCCCTTAAGAACAACTTGGGATAGGATTGAAGGATTTACAAAAGTGACACTATTAGGAGAAGGAAGGAGGCATTAGAGCCTATCCCCCCTTTAGGACACATTCCTGAACTCCTAACATAGACCAAAGTTTAGAAAACTTCACTTTTGTAAGAGACTTGGTGAAGATGTCTACAACTTGATCATCTGTAGGGAAATAGAACACTTCAATAACATGATCATGAACAAGATTTCTGATGAAGTGCATGTGTAGCTCAATGTGTTTGCTGCGTTGATGTAGAGCTGGATCTTTGGCAAGCTTGATGGCACTTTGATTGTCACACCAAAGTGGAGTAGGCTGCTGCTGCTCGAATCCAAACTCTGAAAGGATCTGTCGAAGCCATAAAGCTTCCTGTTTGGCATTAACTGTGGCTCGATATTCTGCTTCTGCAGAAGAAAGAGCAAGAGCTTGTTGTTTCTTACAAGCCTAAGTGACAGGTCCAGATCCCAGATTGAAAACATAACCTGTAGTAGACTTTCGATCATCAGGATCGCCGGCCCAATCTGAATCAATGAAACCAACCAACAAAGGTTTCCCCCCTGTACTATAATGAATCCCAAACTGAATTGTACCTCAAATATATCGAAGTATTCTTTTTGCTGCTTTCTAGTGACTTTCATGAGGAGTTTGCATATAACGGGCAACACGACCAACGACAAAGGAAAGGTCAGGACGGGAATGACTCAAGTATAAAAGGCTACCAACAAGCTGACAATACAAGGTGGCATCTACTTCAGGGGAAGTGCAAATGGTAGAAAGTTTGACTCCAGACTGGAAGGGAGAAGAGGTTGGTTTACAATCTTCCATGTGGAAGCGACGAAGTAGGTCACAAGCATACTTAGACTGTGAAAGAAAGATTCCTTCTTTGGTTTGCAAGACTTGGAGACCCAGAAAATAATGCAAATGTCCTAAGTCTGACATTTCAAAATTTTGCTTAAGACTGGATTTCACATGGGTTATAAGTTTAGGGTCACTACCAGTAAGGATAAGATCATCAACATAAAGAACAAGTATGATGAGATGGTTTCCTACTTTCTTGGTATAGACATTGGGGTCAGAATGGCATTTAGAAAAACTAGTGTCAAGGAGAAAGCTATCCATTTTTGGCATACCAAGCTCTAGGAGCTTGCTTAAGGCCATATAAGGATTTCTTAAGGAGATAGACAAGGCTAGAGTTATTTTGAACATATCCAGGAGGTTGTTCCATGTAAATTTCCTCCTGTAAATCACCATGTAAGAAGGCAGACTTGACATCCATTTGATGGACTTCCCAGTTATGTAAGGCTGGAAGGGAAAGAACAAGGTGGATGGAATTCATTTTTGTGACAGGAGCAAATGTTTCATTGTAGTCAATCCCTTCAACTTGGGAAAAACCTTTGGCAACTAACCTTGCCTTAAGTCTTTCAACACTTCCATCTGATGCATACTTAGTTCTGTAGACCCATTTACATCTGACAAGTTTTCTTCCTTTTGGAAGAGGAACAAGATCCTAAGTATCGTTCACCATTAAGGAACAATATTCTTTATCCATAGCTGCATCCCAATTTGGAATTCCTAACGCTTCTGCAAATGTTTCTAGATCATGATTCTCGGAAACTTGAGCCAAAAAAGAAGAGGCTCGTTGAAACTGAGAACGTGTTCGACGTTGATCTCTAGGATCACCAGCTGCTTCACATGTTGAACGAACCCATTGAGGAAGTATTGGTTCTAGTGGAATTGGAGGAACATGAGCAGGCGGAGGCAGATTTTCATCCTCATTGTCATCATAAAAAACTGGAGTTGGAAACCTGTCAAGGAAGCTAGAAGAAGAAGAAGAAGGCACAATCGCCAAATCAGGTTCGTAGGGCAAGAGATTTTCATCAGATTTAACATCTCTTCTAATGATTATATCATGAGAATGTGGCTGAAGAAGTCTATAACCTTTTACATCTTCAGAATATCCAACAAATATGCACTTTTCACTTTTAGGCTGCAATGCTTTTTGTTTTTCATCTGGAATGTGAGCCCATGCTTCACAACCAAACACACAGAAGTGACTTACATCTGATTTAATTTTACTCCATGCTTCTTCCGGTGTTATACCTTGTAAAATTTTAGTGGGTGTGCGATTAACTATGTAGTTTGCACAATTTATGGCCTCAGCCCAATATTGAAGACTTAGTCCCTTAGATTGGATCATACAATTAGCCATTTCTTTTAAAGTGCGGTTCTTCCGTTCAGCTACACCATTTTGTTGTGGTGTATATGGAACAATGAGTTGTTGTTGGATTCCTTGTTCAGTGCAAAAAGTAGTGAACTTGTTGTTAACATATTCTCCTCCATTGTCAGATCTTAACTTAATAATTTGATGACCAGATTGTTTTTCAATAAGGGCCTTGTAGGCCAAGAACATGTTAAATACTTCGCTCTTAAGTTTTAGGAAGTAAACCCAAGTGCGTCTGGAGTAGTCATCAATGAAAGTTAAGAAATATTTGAAACCAGAAAAGGAAGCAGATGGAAGAGGGCCATACAAGTCACTATGCACAAGCTCCAAGGGAACCGAGGCGTGCCAAGAGGCACGTTTGTCAAAACTGTCCTAATGATGTTTTTCGAGTACACAATCGGAACAAACATCATCCTTGTAAGATACCAGCGGAAGACCAGTCACCATATTGTCTTTACATAGTTGTTGCAATGAGCCATAATTTAAGTGACCAAATCACTCATGCCAAAGTTTGCTCAAGTTATCACTATGAGCACAAAAACTTAAGGAAAAGGAGATGACCCAAAGTTGTTAAATTTGTACAACCTGGTAATATTATCAACAGTTCTAGTAGCAAGGACATTTTGAGAATTTTTTAAATCCTTGATTACAACTTGGTGAGGTGTAAATGTCACAGTTTTGCCTTCACCTGAATGAGTAATTTGATAGACTGATAACAAATTGTAGGAAATTTTTGGAACACATAGTACATCACTGAAATGACCATTTTCTACTGGAACTGTTCCAGATCCTACAACACTTAGAGATCTATCATCACCAACAAATATTTATTTGGTGTTACATTCATGCATAGTAGAAAATATGGCTTTATCCTTAGCCATATGATAAGATGCTCCAGAATCAATGAGTCATTCAATTGAAGTAGAAGAAGAAGATGTAGTATAAGAGTAACCAGAAGCACAAAGTGCATGTCCATGAGAGGTAGATTCTGAAAATGAATCTAGGCTGATGTGGTGCTTCTTCATTGCTGCTTCTAAGGTTGCCATCTTTTTAAAACACTTAGATTCATCATGATTATCTTTCCCACAAAAATTGCAATGATGCTTAGTCTTCTTTCCTTTTTGCTTGGATCCTTTGTCATTTTTTAAAGAAGGAGCTGACTGAGAGGGTTTGGGACCCTTGTTGTTTGGCTTATTATTGCGAAAGTTCTATTTCTTGGGAGGCTTGGACTTTTATTTCTGTTGGGACAAAAAGGCTTTCCCAGATGTATCTCCATTGTTAATTATTCCAAGATGAATGAGCTTATCTTGCTCTCTAATTAAGGAATCACAAAAGAATTCAAGACCAGACTCTTGATAGCTAACTGTAGTCAGTGATTCTTTCATGGAGTAGAATGTAGATATAAAAACAGAATATGAAGGTCCAAGTTTTGAAAGAATATGATAAATACATTGTTTGTCTTCTTTCTTAATCTTGCATTCTGCACATAATAGTCTAAGAGTTGTATACTTAGATAAATAGTATTGAATGCATGAAAAATCATTTGGATTCAAGGAAATCAACTCATTCTCAAGTTGATGACCCTGAATTTCATTGTGTTTACCAAACACAGATTCCAACTTTTCCCAAGCTATATCAGGTTCATCAATTCCAGATATGTGGAATCACAAATCAGTAGAGATTAACATCTCAATCAATCCACGAGCTTCATCACATCTATTTGCCCATTTAATTTTTTTTATCATCATCAATGGGTTATGTTTATTTCCCTGAGGTTATCCTGAAAAGTTCCCTACTTCGCAGAACATCCTTCATACGAGATTTCTATGAGAAATCGTTAGAACTTGTAAGTATAATATCACAAGGGGCGGTCATAGTGTAAAATAATGGTTGAAAGAACATAAACTAACTACCTGGATGCAAATAACTCGAAAAAATATGCGGTTTAAAAAAAAACGGCACTGAAAACTAATTCGAGATGATGAAGTTATGTTTGATCAAACAAAATGTTGAAGATGTCCCAAATAATGACGTGGCAGATATTAACTTGACCAACTCAAAAAAAGAAGCCCCCTCTTCCCAAGATCAACCTTTGACAATCACTTTACAATAAAGTTGCTTTGAAGTGAATCACTTTTGTAGAATAAGTGAGGTTCACTTTTACAATAATGTTACTTTTAAATAATGAGACAATTAATTAAAAGACTTAAGTGACTCGTTTTTTATTTTATTTTATTTATGTGAGATGCACTTTTACAATAAAATAACTTAAAAATAGAAATTGCATGCACTAAAAAGTAACTTAATAAGACTTGAACTCAAGGCCTATTAAGGAATAAAGCAACTTTGGACCAAGTGAGTTAAGTTTAAAATGTACGCAAAATAATGGAAAGAGGACGAGTTTTTTTTTTTTTTTAACTCTTCTCTTTTGTTTTCCGTGCTTACTCTTTTTTCTACAAATCACAAAAAAAAATGAAAAACAAAAACAAGAAAATCTTTTTCGACACAAATGGGATAGATCTTGGTTAGCTTACCCGGAAAGTCTACATTTTCAAGTTTTCTCGTTGTTTCTAATTTGTCATGATCGCATAAGGTGCACGGGAAAGAGCATACGTAGCTGAAAAGATAAGAAAAAAAACTTTTCTTTTCTGTTTCTGATTCGCCGCGATCGCGCAAGGTGCACGACAAAGAGCATACGCAGCTAGGGAAGGCAACAGTCCAAGACTAAAACAATAAAGATCTAGTAATAAAACTGATAAAATATGAGAGATTTAAAAAAAATTAAACAAATCCATCACTGTAATATTATACCTTCAGATTTGCTGAAATGGGTGTTTCTAAAACAAATGGAAACGATTTTCGGTGAAATGAAAACTATTTTCCAATGGAAGCGGCGCTCCGGACGTAATGGAATAGCTCCCACGGGCCAAAAATGCATAGAAAATCTAGAACCAGAAACCCTTTCAAAGTTTTGACAACACGGTTCCAGATCTTGATCAAAACCGAAAGCGGCTCTTCATAAATAGATCACAGATCAACACACCGATGTTTGTCACGTGGTTAAAACCCTTGAGAGGGAAACAGTCCATTGCCTCAGCTAAATAGCTACTTGGAGCAATTTATTATGCAAAAGAAAGAAAGTTACATGAGCTTCTCATAATCGATCAACTAGCCAAGGACCATCTATGCTCTTTAAATAGAGATCATAGACCAATCAGGTGTTAAGCCACGGGTCAATGGTAGGTATGATCTAAGAGAAGTTGAACCGTCGGATTACTTTATGTCTAGAGCATATCATGATCGTCGGATTAGAATATTTACAAATGCATACTAATGCATACTAAAGAAACACACTTTACCTAACGAATATATTACACAATTTGACCTTAACTAACTCATAAGTGTCTAAATATCCTAACATCCCCCCTTAAGAACAACTCGGGATAGGATTGAAGGATTTACAAAAGTGACACTATTAGGAGAAGGAAGGAGGCATTAGAACTTATCCCCCCTTAAGGACACATTCCTGAACTCCTAACATAGACCAAAGTTTAGAAAACTTCGCTTCTGTAAGAGACTTGGTGAAGATGTCTGCAACTTGATCATTTGTAGGGTAATAGAACATTTCAAGAACACGATCATGAACAAGATTTATGATGAAGTGCATGTGTAGCTCAATGTGTTTGCTATGCTGATGTAGAACTGGATCTTTGGTAAGCTTGATGGCACTTTGATTGTCGCACCAAAGTGGAGTAGGCTGTTGCTGCTCAAATCCAAACTCTGAAAGGATCTATCGAATCCATAAAGCTTCCTAACTGGCATTAATTATGGCTCGATATTCTGCTCTGCTGAAGAAAGAGCAAGTGCTTGTTGTTTCTTACAAGCCTAAGTGATAGGTCTAGATCCCAGACTAAAAACATAACCTGCAGTAGACTTTCGATCATTAGGATTGTCGGCCCAATCTGAATCAGTGAAACCAACTAATAAAGGTTTCCCCCTTGTATTGTCATGAATCCCAAACTGAATTATACCTCGAATATATCAAAGTATTCTTTTTGTTGCTTTCTAGTGACTTTAATGAGGAGTTTGCATATAACGGGCAACATGACCAACAACAAAGGAAAGGTCAGGACGGGAATGAGTCAAATATAAAAGACTACCAACAAGATGACGATTCAAGGTGGCATCTACTTCAGGGGAAGTATAAGTGGCAGAAAGTTTGACTCCAGACTAAAAGGGAGAAGTGGTTGGTTTACAATCTTCCATGTGGAAGCGACGAAGAAGGTCACAAGCATACTTAGACTGGGAAAGAAAGATTCTTTCTTTGGTTTGCAAGACTTGGAGACCAAGAAAATAATACAAATGTCCTAAGTCTGACATTTCAAAATTTTTCTTAAGACTGGATTTCACATGGGTTATAAGTTTAGGGTCACTACTAGTAAGGATAAGATCATCAACATAAAGAACAAGTATGATGAGATGGTTTCCTACTTTTTTGGTATAGACATTGGGGTCATAATGGCACCTGGAAAAACCAGTTTCAAGGAGAAAGCTATCCATTTTGGCATACCAAGCTCTAGGAGCTTGCTTAAGGCCATATAAGGACTTCTTAAGGAGACAAACAAGGCTAGAGTTATTCTGAACATATCCAGGAGGTTGTTCAATGTAGATTTCCTCATGTAAATCACCATGTAAGAAGGCAGACTTGACATCCATTTGATGGAATTTCTAGTTATGTAAGGCTGTAAGGGAAAGAACAAGGCGGATGGAGTTCATTTTCGCTACAGGGGCAAAGGTTTCATTGTAGTCAATCCCTTCAACTTGGGAAAAACCTTTGGCAACTAACCTTGCCTTAAGTCTTTCAACACTTCCATCTGATGCATACTTAGTTCTATAGACCTATTTACATCTGACAAGTTTTCTTAAAGGTGGTACGGTTATACCATGTGGAGGTACCCGATACTCCAACACCCCGCCTCCGGCGTAGCTCGGGGGAATTGAACCTGAGACTTTAGCTTTGATACCATGTTCGGGTACACAGGGTGCTCCCAAAAGACCGAACACCTTGAGCAACCGCTTCACACAAATAGATCACAGATCAACACACCGATGTTTGTCACGTGGTTAAAACCCTCGAGAGGGAAACAGTCCATGACCCCAGCCAAATAACTACTTGAAGCAATTTATTATGCAAAAGAAAGAAAGTTACATGATCTTCTCATAATCGATTGACTAGCCAAGGACCCTCTATGCTCTTTAAATAGAGATCATAGACCAATCGTGTGTTAAGCCACGGATCAATGGTAGGTATGATCTAAGAGAAGTTGAACCGTCGGATCACTCTATGTCTAGAACATATCGTGACCATAGGATTAGAATATTTACAAATGCATACTAATGCATACTAATGCATACTAAAAAAACACACTTTTACCTAATGGATATATTACACAAGTTGATCTTAACTAACTCTTAAGTGTCTAAATATCCTAACATGGCTATAGTGAATGGAGTCAAACCATGTGACCTTAACTAAATGACTCCATGTGTAAACGATATAAGTATACTAGTATGGAGCTTAAGGCCAAGGTTTGATGAGTGAATATATAGGCATGTATGATGTAAATATGGTTATGTGGACCATGGGTAGGCTTTCCATGTGGAGCATGAGGGGGCCCATGATTTCATACAAAGGGAAAGATGAAAGGGGGCCCACGAGAAAGTAAATCCTTTATCACTAAGTGTTAACCTTTGATCTCATCTCTTTTCCACCACGTGCCTTAAATGTATATATCTACCTCCATTCAAATATTGAAATCCAATCATGGAATGCATGTAAGTGTTTGGTAGGAATATATTCTCACGTAGTTATGGAAGTGTGGGTTAAGTACAATTATCACGGGGAAGTGTAAGAGTATACATGCATCTTGTAAGAAGTAATGTCGCCCCGTGTTCCCCTCAATTCTCTCGTTTTCATTCATTCATTCACTCTAACATTCATTCCATTATTCTCATGTTCATGTTCTGCATTGGCTCATATTGTGTTTTCCATCGCCAACCATGTACCGATATGGAAAATTGACTAAAAAATCAACACTACAAGGAGGAAATTGCAGAACTTGGGTGTAATGTACTTAGTGGGCTACCTTAAGTGGTTTTTCCATATTCTTGTGTTCATTACCGTGTGGATCTAATTTGTTAGTTTGAAGTTAAGGGTTTTTATGTTTTATTTGCCAAGGTTTACTACACTATTGATTACCCATCACTACAAAGTGTGCTTTATTCCATGATTATTGCCATACTAAATTAATTACTTTCCTTAGGTACCTCATATTACATTAATTATCCTCCATAGGTATCTCCCTAGGCACATTACATTGGGTGAAAAATAGCTAGCTGTAGGCCATCATAAAGGTTAGGCAAGTTTGGAATCCATTACCCATTGTGCATTTGTTGCTCTTTGGATGCTTGAAATCCAAGTATTATTATTGTAGGAAATTCCTAGAAAGCATACAACATATTGGGCTCTTTTTGCCCACATTGAAGAACATTAGAGGGAAGAATGTACTTGAGAGACTTTGAGTAGAGAAAGTGAATATCTTCCTTGTGTTGTATGGGGGGTGGAAGAGGGTGCCATCATTGTTTAATGGCTGGATGAGATGCCTAGAATGCTCTTTAATGAGTAGATTGGTTGAGCATGAGAGCAAATGGGCTAGGTTGATAGAGACAAAAGCATGTAACTTGGTTCCTTTAACCTAAAGGCCTTGTAGCTTGGCTCGGGGATGGTATATGCACCAGGTACTTATGGTTGGATGGAAAATTGCTCATATGCAACTAGTTTCTTGGACTATCTTCTATTAAAATATAAGTGTTCTATTAGTGTTTATGAACAAGAAAATTAGTGTTATTTTTCATATGGAAATGATTGTTTGCATGTTGTGTGTGATTATGCTTAAATATGGTCATGGGCATTTAATTGCCATGAAATATGATAATCCATGCTTGTTTGATTCTATAACATGTTAATTATCTGATAAGTCCTATGTATTATAACATTACATTATCTGTTAAGTCCTATGTATTGTAACATTACATTTTAATAAAAAATTGACCTTAAACTTATTAATATGCTATTTTTCGTACATGAAATAACCTTGAGACACTCTCTCCTGATGATGAGCCCAACTTTGTGGCTTGAAACGTCGAGAAAAAAATTCCAGCGAATGCAGTCTTCCTCTTATTTTCATTATTTACTGCGTAAAACCATGAACAACTACACTTATATTGTTATATTAATATTGTATTTAATGGTCGACTAGGACCTTAATTGCAATTGTATGGTCGACTAGAATCATAATTGTACCCTTTTTCTTCTATATATATATATATATATATATACCAAGGAGACCTAGCTTTAGGATTTTCTCATCTTGTCTTATGTATTTGGTACATTGTATAAGGAGGTTTCCCCCTCAAAGCGACTTCTTATTCTTCTATTTTCTTCATTCTTAAGGCATTGTATTGCTCTCTTTTTCTTATTTTATGCTCTTTTGGGAATTTGATGCATAAGAGAAAATGGGCCAAGTTGAGAGAGATAGAATCATGTAGCTTGGTTCCTTTGCCTTGAAGGCCTCATAACTTGGCTTGGGGATGGTATATGCACTATGTACTTATGGTTGGGTGGAAAATTGCTTCTACCAACTAGTTTCTTGGACTATCTTCTATTAAAAGATAAGTGTTCTAATGTTGCTCATAAACAAGAAGGTTAATGCTATTTTTTGATATGGAAATGATGTTTACATTATTGCCCTGAAAGTAGCGAGCTGCTTACAATCAAGTATGTGAGAAATGTTGTGTAACATTATGTAACATGTTGTTGTCATAAAAAAATGCAAATGACTTCGACTTAAACAATAAAGTTAAATAATATTGAGTTATTGAGTTGATATTAAACCTAGATATTTGAAGAGTCGAGAGATCAAATATTTTGAGGTGTAAATTTTTTCTTAATGTATAAAAAAGAAAGAAAGAATTTATACCTCATAAAAAAATGGATCCTCTAAATACTTGGGGTTTAAAATAAATTTACATTGATGTTACAACATCTCCCCACATTGAGGTGTAAAACACCTAACTATTATGAAGTGACCTAAATTTCAACCATCATACATTTTAAATTTTTTAAAATTTCAACCACCATACATTTTAAATTTTTTTAAATTAATCCGTTAGTAAACACCTAACTAACCTGAACAAAATATAACATTCTCCATTAATTTATATTAAAATAATAATAAACAAAATCTAACATTTTTTAATTAATTTGATATTAAAATAATAATAATAGATTAATATATATGAAACGTGCCTCCATAACCTCCATCTTCGAAGGAACCCAAAAGCTTAGATTCGACGAAAATTCTTTAATTGCACCAATAAAAGTAAAATACACCCTATAATTTGAGTTAAAGAAATAAACACATATATAATATTAAAAATTAAGATAGGAAAATATAAAAAATAAAAAATAAATAAATAAATAAAGTCCAACTTTTATTAATTAATTATTTTACCTTCATCTCTGAAGCAACCAGAGTGTTTAGATTCGATGAAGATTTAAGATGAATGGCGATGATGTCTAAATTCATAAACAAAGAAGCTATTTTTGACTGTGACAACCATTATACATATGCGGCGAATAAATAGCAAGGAAAAACCATCATACGCGAACAGCGAAGAAAGATCAAGGAAAATAGACCCATCATTCCTGATGATTACATCACTCTAATGTATTTAGATATTTCTTATATGTAATGGGATCTTTTTTAATTGCATAGAGGAAAAGATACAAGATTCTATCAGGACGGTCAGAGATAGAGAGAATGGAAGAAAGCAGAGGTCATATCTTCTGTTAATTGCAGTAAAACTTAGTTGGGTTTGTGCAAGTGCAGGGAATTATGCAATACAGGCATAGATTCATTTCTGAATGATTACGGCGACTGGTCCTCGGCATTGGTAGTGGCAATCTATCAACCTAATCTATCTCCATTGAAAGTTGCAGTGCAAGGGTGTGGAAATTGGGTTTTGAGAGTTGACGAAGCAAGCGTGTTGGCAATTGGGTCGTTGAGTTGATCTCTACACATATTTTGGGGTTGCTTTAATGTTTTTCGTTGATCTGGTGGGATAATCGGGTTGTGATTTTTTTTGGATGGATCGCCATGGGCACTTCATACCAGGTTTTCTCAGACTCCTATCCTTTTCTTTCTGTTATCTTTTTTGGCTTTCTTTTTAACCCGTATGGATAAATTTATGGCAAACACCTATCTGCAAGCAATACCCATTTCTCATATCTGAAAGATGAAATGAAAAATCTGCGATGAAGCTCGCAATTCTTAATGTTGTGTATACTTTTCCATTTGCGTGAAGGCTTCTATTATGTTTTTCCGTGATGATTCCTTGTGGACTGAACTCGTTACCTCACTCTGGCAAATATTTTTTCGAACAACAATTTACCAAATGTGCTTCATTTAAACAGGGAATCATACTAGGATGCTCAAGTGGAGAGATTACCCTGTCCGGAAAGAGATGGATTAGGATAAATGTGGGACTGATATTTTTTCGTATAAGGGCTCATAAAATATCTGCTTTTCTCTTGTAAAGCGATAATCATGTTGATTGATGGTTGGCTCTTTTCTCCAAGAAATTTGACGATTGTACTATTTTTGGTTTTTGCACAAGCCTTGCAATTTTCCAAAAACTTAAAAAGTTCAGAATGGTTGTATTATTCTAATTGAAAACTGTGGTTTTATTATTTAACTGTAGTAACCAAAGAAAAATACTGTTGGGAATGTACCATAACCTCATTCTTAGACTGAAGTTTGATAGAATAGTTTTCTTGTTTAGGTTAGTGTTATTTCCTTTCATTTGTCAACATTGAGCAAGTTATTGAACAATACCTTCAAATTTTCAGTGAATCCTGTCCATAAAATCCCATGTAACGTGGCATCCTCCCATAAGGAAGCATTTAAGGAAACCAAACTATTTATAAATCAGAAAATGCCAAGGGAACTCATATTTGCTGTTTCAAACAAATTGTTGCGGCATGGCATACTTTATAAGTTCCATAGCTCAGTTCACTAAGAGGCTCTGTCTTTGACTATGTTCTTTGATGAGCTGTGTTCTATGAGTTTACCAAAATGGAAAATTGCCACGGAGATTGATCGTGATCATCACAAAACATACTCTAAGTATCTTCTTGAATTTTCTAACATAATGGTCATTCTATTTATAGTTACACCAAGCACGTTTAATTTTTTTTCAAATTTGTCTTGACCGAGAGCTTCATTGAGAATATTAGTCACTCAATCCTAAGTGGCACAATAGCTTAGCTCGAAATCCTCATCTTGCACCAACTCTCTGATGTGATGCTGATGAACTTAAATATGCTTGGTTCAGGCATGAAAAACCTGATTCTTGGCTTATTTGATTACTTTGTGATTGTCATAGAGCAGGGGAGTTACTTGTTTCTGCTCCACCTTGAGCTTACCAACAATCCTTCTAAGCCATATGGATTCACTTGTAGCATGAACTGCTGTTATGTAATCTGCTTTTGTACAAGACAAAGCCATAGTAGTTAATTTTTGCTAACCCACAAGATAGCACATGAGCATGCATTGGAAACATAACCTGCAGTTGACTTTTGTCATCCAAGTATCTGTCCAATCACAGTCAGGAAAGCCAACCTGCCTGAAATTATCATTCCTTACAAACTCTAGACCAAAGTACAAAGTTCCTTTAACATATATGAGGATCCTCTTCGCAGCTTTCTAGTGCTCAAGTTTTGGATAAGCGATAAGCCATGAAACAATACTCATAGCATAGTTTAAATCTGTCATGGTAGTTATCGAATAAATGAAGCTGCCAACTAATTTTCTATATGAAGTTTAATCTAATTTACATGCCTCAATTCTTCACCTGAAGTCAACTTAAGTCCATCCTAAGTTTCTCCAACGACTCTTATGCATATATTGTGCGTGACATAAAGATACACTAGTCTTTTTGCCAAACTTTAATGCCAAGTGCAAAAGTCCAAGATCAGTGTTATTAAATGCTCTACTTAGACGTGCTTTAACCTCTTCTATCATTTTTTCTTTGCTACTTGTAAACTAAGATTATAAGATCATCACCTTTAATCTTCACTTACAAGTTTGGATCAAAAGGGACTCTGCTTGAAATTTGTGGCTATAGGATGCTCGTCAATCAAGAAAATGCCATGCTTTAGGAGCCTGCTTCAAGCCGTAATGCAGTTTTACCAACCTGCAAACCTTATGTTCTTTCTCCTTTATGGGAAAGCCTTGTGGCCATTGCGTACACGCTTCTACAAGCATATCTCTATTGAGAAAAGCAATTTCAATGTCCATTCAAGATACCTTCTCGCCACACCGATTAGCAATATATGGGGCTGTCCTCACAGTAATCATCTTCACTGAAGGAGCAATCATTTCTTCAGTCAATTGATTCCTTTTGTGTAAAGCCCTTCACAACCAATCTGGTCTTCTGCTTGCTTGTCAATATTCCCATCAACCTTATACTTGGTCCTATAAAACTCACTTAGTCTATTGATTCTTTGCCTTGAGGTAATTCTTTGAGCTTCCATCTGTTATTCTTTTGTCAAGGCATTGTATTCCAGCTGTTGAAATTTGACATGTGCATGATAATTATAAAGATTGCAGACTGTAATAGAGATAGCATTTGTGATTTTAACAGCAGTAAAACATAAGCAGCTGTAAGGCAACCATTTACACAATTGAATACAAGATTTTTCACGGGGAACCTTTTAAGGACAAAAACCCCAAAGCATTAATAATTCATCCTCTAAATGAGATGACTGAGTTTGTACATGAGCAGAGAATTTGTTCACAGAACTCAGATGAATGTAAATAATTTTTTTTCCCAAACTGAGGAAGCCCTAACAGGCTTTTACTGCTGTTGCTGCTGTTGCCACGTGGACTGTACTTGCTGCCATGTGGACTGTACTTTCTGCTGCTGAGTAGACTGTACCAGCTGCCACCTCACGGATGTCTGCTATCACTGCAGCCAACTCAGTGAATCCTGTAGCCACCTGCTGCCACCTCTCCGAGACTGTTGCGGCTGCTGCTGCTAACCCCTCGTGACCCCCTGCTACTGTACAGCAGCCCTAACAGGGCTTGGATGAATATGAAGCAGCCCTAGCTGGGCTGTAGTGTATATAAGGTATCCCTAACAGGGCTCGGGGGTGCTGTAGCAGCCCTAGCAGCTAGGGTATACAGTGGAGAACCAAAAGAAGGCAGCTGTGACTGTTGCAGCCAGGAGCTGCTGCTGCCGTGAGGGATAAAAGAAGCCCTAGCAGACTGAGAGCTGCCACGTTGGAGAAAAGAACAAAGAGTGTACACCAGCAGATAAAAGCAAGAACCTCAACCACCGAATTCCAGTCAACCAATGCTGCGATAGAAGAGAAGATCTCAGTCACGAATTTGGGAGCAGTCCAAAAATGATGATGAACTTGGATGATAATGAAATGAGTTGAAGCTTCTTTATTTATATTCCATGGACTATCAAACATAATATTTTCATTCATTTTCATCTTTGACCATTGACTTTTATCTTTTGTGGTCCATTTGTCTTTTAGTTTTTTTCTTTGAGGTACATGGGTCTTCAATTGAAGGTCACTTGGATCAAAACAAGGGTTTTGAGGTTCTTCAAGTGTTTTTGTGACCACAACAAGTTGTCTCAAGAGTTCTTCAGGGTCCTTATGATTCATTCATGCCCACTCAAAGTACATCTTCATAAATAAAGAGAATTATTAAATGCTTTATCGACTCTCCTCGTTGCCACCAAGATCAGGTGCTAAGTCTCTCAACCAGGGGTAGCCAATCCCTGGAGAAGGTCTCATAGCCCATAGATCAAGGAGAGGAGTACATCACTTGCCCAGACCTAGTCTAGGACTTATGGTGATGACCTGGTAACTGACCAGGTGCCTCAGCCCCAGGCTGCATCAGATGACTCAATGTCAAATACTTGGTAACTGACCAAGTGCCTCCATTCTCCCAGAGAATGGCCCTCAACCCCAGGCTGAGGTCCTAGTCCCAGACTAGGTTAAATTCTTGGTAACTAACCAGGTGCCTCCATTCTCCCAGAGAATAGCCCTCAGCCCCAGGCTGAGGCCCTAGTCCCAGACTGGGTTAATTTTTTGGTAACTAACTGGGTGCCTCCATTCTCCTAGAGAATGGCCCTTAGCCCCAGGCTGAGGCCCTAGTCCCAAACTGGGTTAATTTCTTGGTAACTGACCAAGTGCCTCCATTCTCCCAGAGAATGGCCCTCAGCCCCAGTCCTAGATTGGGTTAATTTCCTGGTAATTGACTAGGTGCCTCCATTCTCCCAGAGAATGGCTCTTGATGCTGCTTAGGAAAAACCAAGACTCCCTCTCAACGAGAGAGGTATTCTCCGCAATGCCAAGCTTGTCATGAAAGTAGATGAACTTTGCTGCTGTCAGAGGCTTGGTCAAAATGTCTACAATTTGTTCATTGGTACGAATATACTAAAGCTTCAGGGTACCTCTCTTAACTCAGTCTCTAATGAAATGGTACTTCATTTCAATGTGTTTTGATCTTTCGTGAAATACAAGGTTCTCTGAAAGCTTTATGCAACTTTGATTATCACAATGAATAATAGTTAACTCAATCTTTTCACCAAACAGATCAGAGAGAAGTTTCCTAAGCCAAACTACTTCTTTGTAGGCATCACTGGCAACAATATACCTAGCTTCAGCTGTGCTCTGAGCTATGGAACCCTATTTTTTGCTGGACCAAGAGATCATTGTCGATCCCATACCGAAGTAGTATCCTGATGTGCTTTTCCATTCTGTTGCACTACCAACCTAATAAGAGTCAGCATATCCAACTAACATTACTCTGTTGCTGGAAGTATACGTGAGCCCATACGTAATAGTACCTCGCACATACCAGAGCACATGTTTAACATCTACCCAGTGTATGTGCTTCGGATCAGACATGAATTGACTCAATCCATTTATTGTGTAACAGATATTTGGTCTCGTATGCACTAGATACATCAAGGATCCAATGATTTGTCGATACTGAGTAGGATCCACATCCTTTGAACAAGTGGTTGAGTCACGCAACTTCTTCAAGTTAGTTGTCATGGGTATGCTCATGGATTTGTAGTCCTGCATTCCAATTCTCTGTAAGACATTGATTGCATACTTTCCTTGTGTTAGGAAGATCTCATCTGGCTTTTGCCAGACCTCTAAGCCAAGAAAATGGTGCATCAGACCCAGATCCTTCATCTCAAATTTAGAGGTGAACTCCCTCTTACATTGGGCTATTAGCTGTTCCTCTCCAGTAAGGAACAAATCATCCACATACAGAACTAGGATCAAGTGATGGTTATGAACAACCTTAAAGTACAGGTTGGAGTCAGCAGTACTTTTGGAGAACCCCAAGCTATGAAGATAGCTATCAATTCTGGCATACCAAACTCTTGGGGCCTGCTTGAGCTCATACAAGGATTTCTTCAGTTTACACACATGGAACTTCTCTCGATGAGTCACAAAGCCTTCTGGTTGTTCAATGTAGACTTCCTCTTCAATCTTTCCATTAAGGAAAGATGTCTTTACATCCATTTGGTGGAGTTTCCAACCAAACACAGCAGCAAGGGAGACGATAGTCTTGATGGTGGTATATCTGGCGATGGGAGGAAAAGTTTCGTCATAGTCTATGCCTTCCTTTTGAGTGAAGCCATGAGCTACAAATCTAGCTTTATACTTTTCAATGCTGCCATCAACAACATGCTTGATTTTGTAAAGCCATTTCGACATTACCATAGACTTCCCTATCGGTCTAGGGACAACTTCCCACATCATTTTTCATAATTGAATTATGTTCTTCGATCATGGCATCATTCCATACTTGTAGACTTGTCGCTTCTTTATATGTAGAGGGTTTTGCATCAATGAACTTGCTTATCAGACCTGAGTACTTTTGGGGCTTTATGCTTTCTCTGAAGGTTCGAGGAGGAGCTTTATGCTTCTCAACTTCTTGCAATGTTTCTCGGAACCAGGCAGGTCTTCTCTTGGAAGGAGGAACCTCAAGTAGTTCTACAACTGGTGCATTCGAATTTGAGGCTCATTTTCTTCTTCCTCGCTCTGAACTTTTGAATGAGGAGAGCCAAGAATTTCGGAAGGAGATTCTTCTGTATCCTTTGGAAGCTCTTTTGATTGGCGGAACACAACTTCCTCATGGAATATCACATCTCTACTGGCTTCAATGTACCTTTGTCCAGGAACATAGATGCGGTAAGCTTTCGAGCTTTCACTGTAACCAACAAATGTGCCTTTCTTTTCGAAAGGCTCCATCTTAGATCTCTTTTATTTTGGCACATGAATATATACTAAAGTGCCAAAAATCCTCATGTGGTCATCTGCGGGTTTGTTGCCTATGAATACTTCTTTTGGAGTCTTCTTGCCCAAGATGGCATGAGGACTTCTGTTTTGAATGTACACAACAGTACAGGCAGCCTCAACCCACAGAGATAAAGGAAGATCAAGGTCACATAGCATAGCTTTGGTAGCTTCAGATATTGTTCTATTCTTCCTTTCTGCAACCCCGTTCTGTTGAATGTTGTATGGCACTGTTAGCTCCCTCTTGATTCCCACTTCTCAGGAAAAATCATCAAACTCATTAGATTCATATTCACCTCCGTTGACCTCAGGATATGGATGTGTCATCCTGTCTGGTTTTCATTTAGAGCCTTGAATTCCTTGAATTTGTCAAAAGTTTCACTTTTAACCTTTAGAAAGTAGATCCAGGACTTGCGAGAATAATCATCTATGAATAATACATAATACAAGCAACCACTCAAGGATGTTGAAATCAGCATCAGTAGGCATTCTCCAAGGTCTGAGGTCATAAGTGACCACCCTGAAGCTAGCCAGGGAGACTTGGAGATTAACCAGTTCTGT
>LPNX010089862.1:175448-263370 GCA_001517045.1 Pseudotsuga menziesii | reverse complement strand
TGATGCAAAACTTGGCGCAGGAAGGGATGCAAAAAAAGAAGCAGAAGTGGATGCAAAAGTGGATGTAAAAAAGGATGCAAAAGTGGATGAAAACAAGGGCATAAAAGTTGAGGCAAACATGGATGTAAAAGCGGGCGCAACAAGAGTAGATGTACAAACTAGGCGCAAAATTAGGTGCAAAACTAGGCTCAAAACTTGTCGCAAAACCTGATGCAAAACCTGACGCATAACCAGGTGCAAAACCCGATGCAAATTACGTTCCAATTTGCGCCATATTTAGAAAAAGGACGTAAAAAACGCCTAAAATAGCACCAACCCGTGAAATTGCACCATTTTGTCCAAAAAATACACTTAAAGATGGTCTAGACGCAAAAATGGATGCAAAAAGAGACGCTAAATCCAGTTTTTGTTGTAGTGAATGACAATGAAAGATCTAAACATCAAGTTTTTAAGTCTACTTAGGTATGTGCCATACATTGTAGATGAGAAACCAAAGGTATAGTGATTCTTTAGCTCTCTACCTTATCATATTAAGGACAGAATTGAATATGACAATCCAAATACTTTTGAAGAATCTATGAGGAAAGATAACTTCTATTTTGAATAGAATCGGAAGAAGGAATGCATGGCCAACTAGAAGGCCAAGAAAAATAATAACCAATATGAACAAAAAAAGGAAGATTTTGTGCCCAACAGAAAATTCTAAGAACAATAAGGCCAAAAATTATCCTAATAAGAATTTCTAAGGAAATAAGAATAACTCTCCAAACAATCAGAATAATTATAAGGGTAAAGAATTTGCTAATAACCATGGTAATTACACCAAGAATTTTGAACGCAAAGAACCTATAAAGTGCTAGGAGTGTAATGGTCCACACTATGCTTCAGTCTGTCCTAATTGGGAAAATACTGTCGGTAATATTCATACCATACAGGAGGAGATTACTATTGGAGAATTAGCAAGGACTATGCCCAAAATCAACGTAGCTTTGGATATTCGACAAGTAGAATATAAAACTTCCATGGTGGAAGTAGAAGGTATGATAAATCAAACCCCTGTAACTATTTTAATTGATTCTAGAGCTAGTCTCAGTTATATTGCACCTAAAATGGTAGGAAAATGTACATTACCTGTTGAAAAACTTGAAAATTCTTGGTTGGTTCAGCTAGCCACTGGTGCTAAAATGAAGGTAACTTGTTTTGTAAAAGAATGTGCAGTACCTATGGATCATTTTGAAACTGTTATAAATCTTAATGTATTACCTCTTGGTTCTTATGATTTACTGATCGGTATGGATTGGTTAGAGTAACATACGGTAATTTTAAATTGTTATGATAAAACCTTCACATGTTTAAACAGCGATGGAAAACCAATAAGTGTAAAAGGAATCCCTAGAAAAACCACCATAAAGAAGATTTATGCTCTACAACTTAATAGAGCTATTAGGAAGGGTTGTAAATATTATGCAGTAATAATAACTGATGAGGAGAGTCTAATTAAGACAGATAAATTAAAATTGGAAGACATACCAGTCTTAAGAGAATATGTTGATGTATTTCCAGAAGAAATTTCAGGAGTACCTCCGAAAAGGGAATTGAATTTTACCATTGAGCTGGTACCTGGTGCAATACCTAGCTCAAAGGCCCCTTATCGAATGAACATACTCGAACTTAATGAATTAAAGTCTCAACTAAAAGAACTTATTGATAAAAAGTATATTCTACCTAGTGTGTCTCCGTAGGGGGCACCTGTTATCTTCGTTAAGAAAAAGGACGGAACCATGCGACTTTGAATAGATTACCATCAGTTGAATAAGATGACCATTAAAAATTGATACATGTTTCCCTGCATAGATGATCTATCTGATCAACTTCGTAGAGCCACGGTGTTTTCGAAAATATATTTAAGGTTTGCATATCATCAAGTTAGGATTAAAGATGAAGATATCTTTAAGACGAATCTTAGAACTCGATATGGTGATTACAAGTTTGTCATTATTCTATTCGGGCTTACTAATGCCCCAACTATTTTCATGTGTTTAATGAAAAACGCTATGCATAAGTATCTAGATAATTTTGTAGTTGTGTTTATCGATGACATTTTAATCTATTCAAAAACTGAAGAACATAAAGAACGTTTAAAAATTGTTTTGCAAGAGTTACAAGATCATCAACTCTTTGCAAAGTTTAGTAAATGTGATTTCTTCAAGGATAAGATTTAGTACTTCGGTCATGTGGTGACAAAGGAAGGGATTTCAGTAGATCCCGAAAATATAAAGGTGATCAAAGATTGGTCGGTCCCTAAGGTTGTAACTGATGTTCGATCTTTCATGGGAATTACCGGTTACTATTGGAGGTTCATTGAAGGTTTTTCGAGGATCACGAACCCAATAAATTATTTGCAGAAGAAGGGAAAGAAGTTCGACTGGAATAAAAAATGTGAGAAAATCTTTGAAAAGTTAAAAATTTGTTAACCAGTGCACCTATTTTAAGAATAACTGATCCAAATAAAGAATTTGTAGTGTGCACTAACCTCTGTAATGATGGTTTAGGTGGTGTTCTGACTCAAGAAGGGCATGTTATTGCCTATGAGTCTAGAAAATAAAAAATTCATGAAAAGAATTATGCAACTTAGGATCTGGAATTAGTAGTTGTTATACATGCTCTAAAGATGTGGCGACATAACCTAATTTGCAGATTTTTTTTTTTAATGACTGATAATAAAGCATTAAAGTATCTGTTAGATCATCCTAACCTAAATGCCACACAAGATAGGTGGCTAGATTTTCTAAGTGAGTATGATTTCGAAATTCAGCACATTAAAGGTAAAGAAAATAAAGTTGATGATGCATTAAGTAGGAATGCAAGGATGAATTTTGCAGCAATTATCAGCACCTATACTACAGATTTGGATGAACAACTTAAAGCAGGAATAAAACAAGATGAAATTTTCCAAAATTTGCAAGCTAAAACTAAAGAAAATCCAACAGAAATCTTAAGTAAAGCGTACAGTTTGAATGCAAAATAATTTTTACTGTATAAAGACAGAATGTGTGTACCTAATGTACCTAAAATCAAGCTGTTAATTTTGGATGAAATCCACAAAACTCCATACCTAGGTCATCCAAGGTATCAAAAGACTATAACTATGTTAAGAAAAGAATATTTTTGGCCAAATATGAAGATTTAAGTAGCAGAATATATCGCTAGGTGTTTTGAATGTCAGCAGGTGAAAACTGAACATCAACACCCAGCTGGATTACATCAGCCATTACCCATTCCTAGCTGGAAACAGGAGATAATTAATATCGATTTTGTTACTGGACTACCTAGAAATCAGAATTTAAATGGTTCTATCATGGTAGTAGTCGATAAGTTAAGTAAAGCAACTCACTTTATACCTGTTAAAACTACATATAAAGCTACAAACATAGCTAATATATTTTTAAAACATATTTTTCGATTGCATGGAATACCGAAAGTCATAATCTTAGATAGAGATCCTAAATTTACAAGAAACTTTTGGAAGTCTCTGTATAAAGGATTAAACACTACATTAAATTTTAGTACTTCGTTCCATCCTCAAAGAGATGGACAAACTGAAAGAGTAAACCAAGTACTGAAAGATTTATTACGAATGTATGTGAAAGACCAGCCAGGTAAATGGGAGGATTATTTGCATTTGGTAGAATTTGATTATAATAATAATTATCAGACATTAGCCAAATTTAGTCCTTTGGAAATTTTGTATGGAAGGAAATTTAATACTCCTATCTCTTGGAGTAATCCGGTGGATAGATTGGTATTAGGTCCTGAACTGTTAATGGAAATGGAAGAAATTGTAAAGCAAGTACAAGGTAATTTGAAAGTTGCACAAGATAGACAGAAAATTCAAGCAGACTTAAAAAGAACTCCAAAGGTTTTTTAGGTAGGTGAACATGTGTTCATCAAGGTAAGGCCCAAAAGGAGCTCTCTGAGATTGGGGAGTTGTGCAAAACTAACACTTCGTTACTTTGGTCCATTTGAAATTCTATCCAGGATTGGACAAGTAGCTTATTAATTAGCATTACCACCAAATTTAAGAGTACATAATTTTTTTCACATTTCTGTATTAAATAAATATGTTCATGATGCTACTCATGTTGTTAACTGGAATGATGTATAGGTGGAACCAGAAGGATATTTTCTGGTGGAATCGGATTGTATCCTCTGGTGGAGGGAGATCACACTTTGGAACTGCACCATTTGACAAGTGAAGGTGCAATGGAAGCACCTTAGTCCATCAGAAGCAACCTGGGAATTGGAAAGCAATATGTGAGATGCATATCCAATTCTGTTCCAGGAGAATTCTGAGGATTAAGAATAAATAACATCGAGGATGATGTTATGTTATAAGGGGATGTGTATGTCACATGCCCCAATTTTGCAAAAATAATATTATCTTATTTGATTTTATTTAAAGACAATATGTTAAATTTTATGATAAGTTGTAATTGATGACTCAGCAGAGTCAAGGATATTGAATGTAATTCTGAATGTTTTAATTATAAATAAATAAAAGTGGAGACAACAGCTTAGGATAGTTGTTAAAAGAGTGTTTACTCGTCAAATTGGTGGGGGAGACTGGATGGAGAGCAAACAGACATGTGGCAGCATCCTCAAACCACTTTCAATTGTTGCAGGTGGCAACCTCCCTAGATTTGGGGTGATGATCCCCCAAGAAAGTGGGATCAGAGCAGGTGGCTCAATTAATGACAACTGACCCAAAAGACCTAGGAAATATTTATAAAAATGCCCATTGAAGAGAGCTGGGGGTGCTCATTCTAGGGAAGTGATCCTTCATGTGAATGTACTTCATAGAAATTCAATGGCAAGGGAATTTGTGGAAAGAGTTTGAGGGGTTAAATCCTAAGTGATCTAGTTTATCTTTTCAGCTGAAGGATCTTACTGCTGAGTGTAGAGTGATTATTGATTCATTGGACTAGTCTATTGTTTGCTTGCTCCACCAGTTCTCCACCAAGGATACTAGGAACAGGCTCGGGGGTCCTGAGGAAGCGTTGTTTGAGCGCTCTCCAGGAGTTGGTAGGGAAGAACGGCCTCCTAACGTTTTTGTTGTCCATCTTAATCAAGCTCTACATTCTATTATGTTACTTTGATAGATAGTAAAATGTGAATCTGATTGATTATTGAATATTAAATGTTTAGTTGTGAAATGTTAGAGTTAGTAATCTTTTAGTTTATTGAAAGAATGAATCTGAAATAGATAGAAAACAATTCTTATCTATGTTTCTGCATATCTACAAGGACCAGACCGTACTCCAACATACACATAGTATTTAAACTAGATTAAGGAAGTGATAAGAGACTGATATGATTAGATATGTTATGCATTTTACAATAGCTATTAATTTATTTATGTATGTAGATTATTATTAGAAAATAACAATAACTTGTTTATCTATGTTTATTGTTTAACCAGCTTGTTTATGTAAATATGCTAGAAAAGAAATAACAATAACTCATTACAGGTAGAAGGATTATCATATTAATAAATTACCCTAGTAGATAAGATGTTATGCTTATAGAAAGTACACTATTCTTTTATTGAAATCAAAATAGGCAAGAGGGTAAACTGTGCTATGCTATATATATATATTTCCTTATGTGTATTTTATTAACCTATAGCATATGTAGTAGAAATAACCCACTCAAACTAATTTATTACATTCAACTAAATAAGGAATTAAAACTACAAATACTTAGTTTATTTACAAGTATTAACAACTAAACGAAGTCTAACAAATACTCGAACCCAAGTAGGGTGTTATTAAAATCATTAAATTATAAAGAACAAAACTAAGTTATAGAGTTTATGTACATCTTTTCAAAGAACTCAAATTAAAGTCTATTTGTAGATTATTACATAAAACAAATAAAATATGATAATAACTAACATTTAAATAAATGATTATTTATAAAAGGAACTGTTTTAAAAATTACAAATAGGATATACCTGTAAAAATAAATTACAGGGTCGAAACCCTAAACAAATATGATGTTTACAAATGACAAGCATTAAGCTATAAACTGATTACTTGGATTATTTATTTTATAAACAACTAAACTAATATAAATTGTTATAGTCCTTTAAGGACAAATAAAAAGACAACTGTAATATTATAACTGGAATTTTTCTCAACACATCTATAACACTAGTTAAAAACCAAATTGACAAAGTAACAGAACTTATTAAAAATAAATTGAACAATTTGTTTAAACAATGGTTTCCTACAAGAAAACCCTAGCTCGTATTTCCGAGCGAAATGAGTAAAATTTTTAAATTACCCATGACTGTGTGACAGTCTTAAAAACATTAACAGTAATCTTTTATAGAGTACATTAAATAGTAAATAACTTCATTCACAGTCGAAAAGGGTAAAAACCCTGAGTACACAGAGTATCAATTAGTAATACTATAAACCGAGTCCAAGCTCGAAGACATAACTGTCTTAACAAAACTATTGCTTTATATTAACAAGCCATAAGGCTAAACATTTAAAACCAAATACAACACTCAACCCACGACCGAGTCTACCATCGACTAGCGAGGGTTTGAAGACTTATTAAAAATAACAACGAATTGTAAAAGAGACTGCATAACTAATGGCTAGCCTAGAAAATATTCCCATCTCACGATTACTCCAAGCGATAACCCTGATACAAGAAGGTAAAGAACCCAACATTTGACCACAAGGCTTACCCGTATAAAGCCATGGCCTTCGAAGACAGTCGGTGTACTTTTCTCCATGGTTGGTGCATGTAGCCTCAAGCCCCTACAAGGAGTTTTCATTACAAGGTGTCAGTACATGAAGTACTTAAAATATCATTTACCCTTTTGAAACAGAAAACACATGCTGTATGATAAAAACAATACTAATAAATTACCTGTTACATGAATGTCGAGCAGTCTTGTGGAGAGACTGTCACCAACAACAAAAAGTGCTCATAGTTTTTCCAAACCCTACGATGAAGGAAAAGCACTCTCAAACAACAAATGAGCTCTCAGCTTTGCACAAGAATGACAGACTAAGAAAATAGCAAAATGGAGTATAGACAGGCTGCAAGCCAAGTGCAGCGAAACCAATAACTCTTTCAAGATGAAACCCACGGTTACAAATAAATGACCTTAAGACTAAGCACTGAAAACTATAGCAACAACCACTCAAAGATCAGAGCAAACTTGAGCAAGAAAGAACCCACACCCACCATGAAAAGGTTGCAGAGCAGCCGAAGGCTAGCTTAAACTACCGAGGAAGAATGACAAGGTGTTAGGGTTGTAGGAGTTTTATATTCTCAAATATAAGGCTATGAGATGATCGTGTTTCTCAAGAAAAACCAACGCAGGCATGGGTCGAGTTCCATAGTCACCTGCACTGCAAACATTTCCAATAATTTAAACAATGATTTTTATCATACGATGCATAAACTATATTATATACCTTGTTATTACGTCGTAATTTGAATATAGTCCTTATCATATGGTATGTTAGCTCAACATTGGGATAACAACGTTAAATTAACATTGACCTAGAAAAAGGTGTCACCACTTAAGCTTTGGTTTATCCCGAAAACAATCTTGCATAGAAATTATCTCATCGCTAATCATATGTCCATTATATCGTAATATTGATAACACGATATGGATGTTTGGTAAACCATATTGCATTAGCGTTGACCCTAGTAAGTACAATAATCATTTGTTATATGGAAGAGTCCAAGTTGGATTGTTAAAAAAAACATTGAACAACTATAGTTTTATATACATTGTGGTCTATGCATGGTTACACTCTTTTAAACCAACAATTCAAGCTGTGACGATTATAAAGTTTTATAGCATAGTAAAGAGTAGAATCATGAACTCTTTACAGATTCAAATTTGTTTTAGACTTGTATGTCTATAAACAAAATAGTTTATGTGTTTTCATAAGCCTTATAAAAAACAACGAATCAATGGTAGTAAACTATAAAGTTGGCTAGTATAGTAATAGAACACATTAATGAATTCTTTTACATAGTTCAAATTGGTATAGACTTTAATAAACTATGGTTGTTTCTCAACTTGGCATTTTCTAGTAATTTTACCATGTCTATATGTTTTTGTAGAATGGTTGTATGCTTATACAAAATAACTGGTGCTTAGCATAGGATAGAAGGTTGACCTTTATAGAAAACATCAAACATAGAAACTGTTTGTAGACAGTAACTTAATAAAATAAAGGTATGATAGAAATAATAAGAATGGCAATGGAATGATCCTACTTGAGTATATAATCAATAGAACCACATGTATTGACGCAAATTTAAGAAGTATAGGAAAATAATGTTTTCATGTGAAAAGACACTATTGTTTTTACACTAATCAAACTTATAATGTCAAGAAGTTTAGAGGCTGTAAGTTTCCCTGTAGAAGATAAATATCAATCATCTTGATACTCAAGTAAATAGTGTGATAATGTATAATAACCAATAGTACGATCAGTATAACCTTGCAAGATATGCATATTAAAGTAGAAGTTACTATGCAACTAAGATTACAAGTTTAGAGCAACAATAAGTATCTTTACTATCGCTACGTACGATAAAGAAAGAAACTCAATTATTTGAATTTTGTTTACAATAAAAAACTGAAGAAGTAAAACTATTTTTGCCTCATGGAAGTTGCTTGGAATTTAGCGACGTGTTTACTAAGCTTATTAATTGCAAATAGAAACACTTCTGGATACTTTATGAAATTAAAATGTTACTCATTCAATCATACCTGTAAACCCGTAAGAACCAGTAATCTTTCTGTGTTAGCATAAATGCTAAGTAATCCCAGGATTCAAAGTTAGATTCCACCTACTTATCATAAAGAGGACTCATCAATAAACTAAAATAAAACGATACGCAAGTACACCTTATTCATGTTACAAAAAGGAAATTCATTAGTTAACATAATTGAGATTATGTAAGACTAATCATTTGACTATTTCTTTTACTGCTAACCTTTAGCTGTTAGTAAACTGCAGTTTTAGCATTTTATGTTATCTCAAAATTTTAAATTTTTGTGAAAACTTGGGGTTTTGACAGTACGATGTGGATGTGCATCATTCACTGTCAGCTTAACAAAATGATTATCAAGAGCTGATACCCACTCCTTGAGATCAATGACATATTTGATCAAATAGGAGGAGCCAATATCTTTTCAAAGATTGACATGCGATCTGGCTACCAACAGGTACGTATTCATGACGAAGATATTCACAAAACTGCCTTTCATACAAGGTACGGTCACTACGGTTTTGTAGTAATGTCGTTTGGGTTGACCAATGCACCCGCGAAATTTATGTGTAGGATGAACATTATATTCAGTAAATATCTGGAAAAATTTGTGTTGCTCTTTGTAGAATACATCCTAGTTTAATCTAAGAGTAAAGAGGAGCACAAGGAACACCTCCGCATAGTGCTAAAGGTGTTATAGGAATACCAAATCTATGCCAAGTTTAGTAAGTGTGATTTTTAGAAAGCACAGATACAGTACATGGGTCACATCATCTTCAAGATGGGGATAGCTGTGGACCCGAAAAAGATTAAATCCATAGAATATTGGCTTAGCCCTACTAGTGTCATGAACATTAGAACCTTTTTCGGATTATCCTGGTATTATCAAAATTTCATTGAGAACTTCTCAATGATAGCTTGTTGCATGACCACTTTAAAAAATGAGGAAAATAATTTCTTATGGAAAACCAAGTGCGAGGAATGTTTTCAAAAGCTTAAGTAGGTTTTGATGATCGCACTGAGACTACGAATTGTGGATCCCAATAGGGATTTCATTTTTTTCATGGATGCAAGAAAGGAATGGATCGAAGGACTCCTCTTGTGGAATGATTATATGGATCTGTTATGAATCATGAAAGTTAGAAGAACATGAGAAAAACCACCAGACACATGATCTTGAGTTAGCAGCCATCATCCATGCCTTGAAGATGTGGAGGCACTACCTCATGGGAAGGAAATTGCTTCTAAAGACAGACAATATGAGTCTGAAGTATTTATTTGAATGCCAGACAAGCCATATGGTTGTATTTGCTTAGTGAGTACCATTTTGAGCTAAAGAATATAAAGGGAAAACAGAACAAGATTGTTGATGCTTTAAGCCAACAAACTCATATGATATATGAGGTGACTTAAAGTAAACCGATTCAGATTTACATGATAGGATTAGGACAACTAATAGATTTGACCCTTTCTATGTAGATATCCTCAAGAAGGTCCAAGAGGACAGGTTGTTTCAACAACAAAAAGAATAAAAGGCAGACGAAATGGTACTGCTATTGTCCAAGGAGAGATTGTATGTTCCAGAAGGAGGGGACATTCGTTCCAGCATCCTCATAGAATTTCATTGGAAACCCTACTCGAGGCATCCAGGATATCAAAATATGATATCAACTGTTAAGAGACACTTTTTTTGGCCTAAGTTAAAGGTCGGCATAGCATTGTTTATCATGAAATGTCAGGAATGTTAGCTAGTCAAAGCTGAGCACTAGCATCCTCTAGGGCTGTTGTAGCCATTACCCATTCCAGAATCGAAGTGGGACGTCCTTAGTATGGATTTTATCATAGGTATACCTAAGAGTAAGAAACGAAATTATTATATCTTTGTAGTAGTTGAAAAATTCTCAAAAGTAGCAGATTTCATTCCAGTGAATTTGACCTATAAGCGAGTAAACATTGTCGATATCTTCTTGAAGGAGATATTTAGATTGCACAGGATAACCAAGAAAATCATCTCAGATCAAGATACGAAGTTTATCAGAAAATTTTGAAGATCCTTATTCTTCGGATTAGAGACAATTGAAATTTAGTACTACTTATCACCCACAGACAGATAGGAAGACAGAAAGGGTAAAATAGATTGTAGAAGACATGCTTAGGATGTATGTCATGAAAAAATCCACAAGGTTGGAATATTATCTACATCTTGTAGAGTTTGCATATAACAACATATACCAAACTTCCGCCAAGATGAGTCCATTTGAGGTAATCTATGGACTGAAGTGTAGAACACTGGTTACTTGGGATAGCCCAACAGATCGGCTCATGTTAGGGCCTAACTTGTTAAATAACTTGGAACAATTGGTAACCAAGGTCCAAGTGAACCTTAAAGAAGCACAATACTTCCCGAAAAGCTACGTAGATAAGAAAAGAAAACATAAATATTATCAAATAGGCGACCATGTCTACTTGAAAGTAAATAAAAATGAAGCTCGTTGCACTTGGGAAGGTGTGGTAAGTTAGCACCTAGATTTTGTGGACCCTTTTAGATACTAGCTAAGAGAGGGTCAGTGGCATATGAGCTAGTGTTACCTGCTCACATAAGAGTCCATAATGTTTTCCATGCATCATTATTAAAGAAATATGTTTATGATACCAAACATGTGATTGACTGGTCCTTATTATAGGTGGAACATGAAGCGTATTTTTCCCCTGAACCTCTTCATATATTGGATAAGATAGAGGTGGCACTCGGAAAGAAAACAATAGTCCAGTTCAAAGTGCAATGGAAGCACTTCTAAGCTGTAACAAGCATAAATAAAATTAAATATTAATTAGATTAGTAATTATTATATGGAATGGCGTAACCTTTCAATTCTATACGCTAAAATCCTATAAAGGACAACATCCTTTGTAATTATCATTCATCATCTAATGCATTATAATACTTATCATTCAAAATGATAGTCTGATTCGACTACTAACGGATGAACCGGATTCGGTTGTTCCATTTGGTATCGGAGCGGATTCGCTCCTTCGGCGTGAGCTTGGATTTGTCTCGTCCTCCCTCTCTCCTCTAAACTCCTACCACCCCCATTTTTCATTTTTTGCTTCCTTCACTCTCCCACCTGCTCCTTCACCTCCATGGAACTAGCTTCCCAAAACTCCCTGCATCTCATATCCCCCCTACCCCCACTCCTCACATGCTACCATCTCACCTTCTCCACTCCCACACATCTACATGCATACCTCCTCCACTCTCCTTCTCCGCAATGTTCTCCTTCCCCATATTCACACACATCCTCTTTTGCTAGTAGGCACACCACACTCCAACCACGTGCCAGGTTTTCTCTCTACGCATCCACCATCCTCATTGTCAACCCTCAACCACCCTTCCAAACCTCCACCACCCACCACTGTCCCTTCTTCCATCTGTGCTCCATCTTCCACTTCCATCGCTTGTCTCCTTCCCAATGCTCCACTCGTCTCCTCTGGTTGCCTCCTCATCCCTCCAACCCTCTCTGACATTTGCGCGGTCCAACCTTTGTTGCTACTCTTTGCATCCTCACTACCTTCCCTCACAGCGCGACCACCTCAACCATGTCGTCCCTCCGTCGCCGCATCCTAAACCTACAACAAATATATATATATATATATAATATTATATTAGAATATAATGTAATATATTAATAATAAGATATTTTAAAAAAAATCAAATATTGTATTTATTATAATATAAATAATATTATAATATTTGTTTTAAAAAAAACTATATACGAAATATTATATAGTTTAAGATAAATAATAATAATAATAATAATTATTTATTAATTTATTAATTTATTATTATTCAAATTTTGCCTGAAAAGCCAAAATAGTTTTGTACAAACATCCATGGCATCTTATAGTAAGAGTGACGAATTCATAAATTTCCTTGAGAAAATCCTTAAGTACATGGATGAAATACAGAAAACTATGGACAAAACATTTAAATTAAATGTAGATGGAGGTGAAAATCATGTAGAAGAAGCCACCCAAGTTGATGAAAAAAATGATCCGGACAAAGATTGTGATAAGAGACAAGATGATGTTGCTAACAATAAATATGATCAATGCTGCAACAAAAATGTCACAATCACAAACACACGAAGGACATATATCATCACAAAGATGGCTATAAAGAACATCAAGGGAAGTAACTATAATATCTGTCAGACACAAGATAATACCAATGTTATTCTAATCATTATAAGCACAAGGAGATCGTTCAAGGGAATTGACACAAAAAGTGTTGGGGATAACAATAGGAAAAATAGTTAAGGTCGTAATGTATGTTCAACATGTTCAATTGACGACAAACATAGTGAAAAGAAGCAATCGCACAAGTAGAAAAAGAGTAAAAAAAAACTTCACCAAGTTCATACTTATTGCAAATACCAAGACATAATAATCAAAATGAGGCAAGGGTCATAATCAAAATCACACCTCTCAAGTCATTAGTTCGACATAGAGCCAGAATAAAAATCACATTAGGAAATACTCGAGATTTGAGGACAAAGATCCCTTAAAGGTAGTGGCAATGTAACAAACATAAATACATTAAATATTAATTAGATTTCTAATTATTATATGAAAGGGCGTAACCTTTAAATTCTATACGGTCAAAGCCTATAAAGGAGAGCATCCTTTATAATTATCATTCATTATATAATACATTATAATATTTATCATTCAAAATGATAGTCGGATTCGACTACTAGCGGACCAACCAGATTCGGTTGCTTCAGAAGCCAATGAGGCTACTTGAGAGAATGAAGCCACCATGAGAAAGTATTACCTTGTCTTGTTTCAGTATTTCATTCCGAGTCCCTGGAACACTATGTATGGTGTTGTTCTAAGCGGGGAGGGATGTAATATCGCAAATTTTGACCTAACACTTATAGGCATAAACCCCATTGATTATGATGTTGATTTGATTTTTTTTTATGTATTTGGTGTAGGACCCCACTGCATATGAACTTGACGATTTGTTTGATATATCGGGCATAAGCTAGTTACATATGTTTTATGTATGATTTTATGTGTTGGGCGTGGACCTTGAAGAACATGGTTGATGAGATGTTTTGGGTTGAGCAAGGAGCTCTGGACCATATGAGTATTTAAGTTGTTTTTTGTTGAGCGAGAAGCTTTGGAGCAGATGAGTGTTTATATTCTGTGAGAAAGAAGCTTGGGAACACATGAGTGTTTATGTTGTGTTGAGAGGGAAACTATGAAACACATGAGATATGAAAACCTTTGTGTTGAGAAGGAATCTATCAAGCACATGAAAAGATAAATTGGAAGTGTTGGGCATAATCCTTAGAGCCTTCCAAGTTGATGTTGAGAATGAGCTCTGG
This sequence comes from Pseudotsuga menziesii, assembly GCA_001517045.1. NCBI lineage: Eukaryota > Viridiplantae > Streptophyta > Pinopsida > Pinales > Pinaceae > Pseudotsuga > Pseudotsuga menziesii. Next base: position 249,157 of record LPNX010089862.1, on the reverse strand, counting down.
AACATTGGATCCTTAGCAATTGTATCCCTAGGTGTATCCTACAAGTACATCCTAGCCTTAGTGTTGAGCGAGGAGCTCTGTAATTGCACTAAGTTTGTAACTCCATGTTTTTAGCATTGAGTATGGGCTCTGGATAAGCACTAGGAGTTAGTGAAAAGAATTAATGATTTCGAGTGAAATTGACTCAACTAAAATATTGATCTCGACTGACTTATTTGCAAGTGATTAAATGAAATCTCAAATTTATGTATCTCATCAAGCACTGAATAACTACCATTTTGTATGAGGGAATCAAACATGCAAGGATGTTTAGAGTTGCCTAGCCTAGTATACCTAACCACCTACCAGACGACCTTAATAAAGAAAGTGGCATAACTTTAGGGATCATGTTATATGATACATAAAGACAAATGTTAAAAAATAATATATATATATATATAAGTATATATTTTATACATGGTACGTATAAGAGTAAACATAGTAATAATATTAAAAGTGTAAGAAAGAAAGAGAGGATCCATTTATTATTATTATTACTTAAACATAATTAAATAATATAATACCTACAAAGGTCCAAATAAGAACAAGTTAAAAGTTCCTAAGTTAAATATTAAAAGTTCCTGAATTAAATAAAAAGATTAAATCAAGAAATCAAATGATTCTTGATTTAACTGCCCCTTTGACTGAAAAGTCTTCCTATAAAGACTCAATCCAAAGAGAGGCTTGGGGATCTCTTCCATATTTTTGGTGAATCATTATTTCTGCTTGTTTATTTTCAAGAGAGTTCTTGGAGAACATTTTCCTAAGAGAAAAAAGGAGACAAGATTCAGAACAGATATCTTAGTTAGGGAATCCTTACATTAGGAGCTCTAAGCTGCTTGCATGTTGAAACCACCTTGGGGGGATCCGACTGAAAACCGACAACAATTCCAGGTCATGGTTGGGTGGAACATGGTAGTTCCCAAGTGATTCGGTTATCTATACAGAGGTCAAATATGTCTGTGAATTTGTTAATGTTGGGTAATTAAGTGTGTAGGTTTTCAACCATTGGAATATCTTTACCATAGAGGTATGAGGTTATTGAAGATTTTCCATTCCATTGTCTAGTATATTTCATGTTAGAATAATTAAGGGTTTGTGTTATGTTTTTAACCCTATGTCTAATTTTTTATAATGTTAGACTATTTAATGGTTTATCTTATATTTCTAACCCTACGTCCGCAATTATTTCTTCTTAGAATATTCAAGTGTTTACATTTTATTTCTAAACCCTATGTCTCTTCAGAATGTTTAGTAGTTTATGTTTTAAATTCTAAACACTATGCCTTGAAATTATTTCTTCTCTAAAAACTAGTTAGGGATTATTTTTCTTCCAAACTTAATTCTACATTTTATTTCAGAGTTTAAACCTTGTTTCCTTAAAATCTAGCAATTTCTCTAGATAGATTCTATATGTGTATTTATCTATGGATTCTACTAGACGATTTCATATTTCCAACAGAGCTATATTTAGGATAAAAAAGAGTAATTAAGTATAAGCTATAAACAAAACTTAATTATAAAAACTCATTTAATTAAAGTCTTAACCTAAGAAACCAATCATTTCCATTCTTTTAATATAAACAGATCCATAAGAAAATAATGAATTAAAAATGCCAACAAGTAAAACTATTGAGACGTCTAATGGTCTGAAGCTACAATCTAAATACACCATGTTATAAACGCATTATTTCCACATTTAAGAATGAACATTGAAACGAAATCTATAGTCATTATATCGAGAGAATCTAATCGTATGAAGTTATAAACAACAACCCACATAAATCCATCTCATTTATAGTAAACCAAACTATATAATTAACATACAAACTACATCTACGCAAATCGTATGCCATAAATAATTTGCCAACGTAGTAATCCAAAGATAATGCTATGCACATAACTCTTTTAAAAACATAGCATAAATAAACAGAGGTCGCAGGATCACTTCCTGTAGGCGTGAATGGCCAAGAAAACTGATACATTTATAAACGTTTATAACCATAGCGACCTAGGATCAATTCCTGTTGAGTCCATTCATTTACAAGTCATCCTATTGAGTCCTCTAGGATCCGTTCTTATCTTACTAAACACTGTAGCGTTTTAACTACCAACCAAACAAATCACGCTACTATAAATACACAGGTTGTAAAACGAATTCACCTAATCATTGTAACTATTTCATGGCCCTCATCCCTTTACATAAACAAAGCATTTAAACATTAGCGCCAACACTACAACCCTGTCAATGCTATGCTAATGGTAATGACACCCATTGAAGGGTTACATCCATAGCCATGACCCTTATACACAGACTATTCATTAATATGATTTAAACCATAATAACATTAACTCATTAATCCATCTATACAGTTGCAACTATAAATCTTAGGAAGGCCATTTCCAACTATAGCATGGCTCCAAAGGACAACCACACAGTTAAAACATCCACTTAAAGAAATCAAACCAACAATTATGAATCCACACAGAGTCAAACTAATGCCAAAGAATACGAATTATAACCACCAAATCGAATAGTATATATATATATATATATATATATATATAACCATTATAAAAACAAATAAAAAATTACACAGCCGTGTAACCAAGGCCATGCACCATTGCAAGCGATGGTGCTGCCACCATTACCAAGAACATAAAAACATTTACATTATGCAGAGCCTATCATAATTTACTAAGCCACATTTCTACAGAGAGATTCCTTTCACAAAACCCAAATACATTGTTCTCAGCCCGAAGGCACTAAACCCTAACAAAACTTCAAGTCTTAACGCATCTCTGATTCCCTACATTTCATTTCATAGACAGTACCTCTACCAAAATGCAACCATTAAAACCAGAGCAAAACATTCAAACCCACGACCAGTTTTAATGCTATCACAACAACCACACGAGAGAGGGACAAGTTTTAAACCTATACAGTAGGGATTACCCAAATGGGTATGCTGTTGACCTCAGGGGGACCCATGAACCATGGTTTCCTCAAACCCTACAACCTGTAACATCAAACAAGAGCTACAATGAGGTTTACACATTTGAAAACAAACTAAATAGAAAAAAAAATGTTGTTAAACCATAGTGGGATACGTACCTGTCATCATAGATAACCCTTGAAGCTTCACGCCACCACACAGCTCACAGGAAGAGCTCATGCAACCATGCTGCAAATGACCCAAACCAACACAAGAGCCCAAGCCCTAATCTTGAGGCCCACACATTCGAAGGTGCATTTATTTCGCCACCCTCGCCTCCAATAAAATAATTCTAAACCCATATTGTATAGTTGATGCCATTCTTTAAACCATGTTAAAACAACGTATAATACATACTTTCCACATTGTGTATCAAATACATAAGGTTTATCCATAGTCCATGGCATATGGAATATGCCATGGAGGGATAATGTTAAGGATTTAAAACCATACACCAAGACTATATTAGAACCATACACCAAGACCAGGTTAGAGCATGAACAAAGTTATAAAGCATTAATATCGTGTGTGCCATATAAATGATAAGTGCAACAGTAATCAAATCATTATCGTAAATTCCATAAAAATAATCATAGTAAACTGTACAACATAGGCTAGTAAAACATCTAGCCTGGCATAAATATAAACTAACAACCATCATAGTATTCACTAGGATAGATCTATAAATATGTCGTCATCCAAAGAAAGTGCTAGTTACGAAATGGGAAGTCTGTCTTGTTCATCTTTTATAACCAGTTTTCGTCACCAAGTTCACCTACACACGACAAGGAAATGAATGCATTAGTTCGTAAGAACTAAGTAAGCCTTGTGGTGACAGGTAGAAAATTTTTACCTTCGAGGTGTTTAGGAGGGAAACATGTCTTGCCACTCCACCCCTTTTCCTAATAACAAGCTAAGTCAGAATTGTTTATACAATAGTAATCAAAATTTATAACCACTAAGAAGTAATCAAAACAACTAACATACATATATATGCATAAGCATAAATCAAGATAGTAAACAACATGAAGAAAACATGAGTATTACATTAATAACCATATCAGGAAATATGAAAGCAGGACGTAAGAACAACTTACGACAATACAACACAATGAACGAATAATGACACATTCTGCCTAATTATAAATAATTTCCATCTCAGGCAATAAATGACTAGCCTAATAATTGTTTTTTATTTTCAAATTTTGGGGACATTAGAACGGGCTTGGTTTTTGTGGCCCTTGTTTGATGTAATTATAATTCCTCCATCGAGTTATTAAGATATCGATCAAGTATCTGAATAACACCTCGATTGAGGTAATTTGGCGAGCAATTGAAAACAACCATTAAAGGTTTACTTGGGTTAACAAAACCCTTTATTTCTCACTACATCTCGATTTATATGAAGAGTTGGATCAAGCTCATCATGTTTTTATAAACAACAAAATATTGCTATGTAATTAAATAAACCTACATTTTCAACCAGAAAAATCTCTAATTTGAGGAATTTGAAAATCTTCATGAACCCATGCTTGAGATTTTTGAAATATCATGATTGAGTTATATTATTCAATTGAGAGCTTAAAATCATGAATTATATCTATCTTTCAATAGTATTTTTTTGCAGCTGCAACTTTCAAGGGGTCAAACCCCCTTCTCATTCATCTTAGGTTCTATAGATTTCTTAGTAAATCATCTATTTATTTTCATATAATTTAAATTGCACTTTGCATTTCATATTATATATTTTTATTTCATTTTTTTAAAACTTATTCTTAAAATTTTATGCACAATTTCATAAGAAGTTGGAGAAAAACCAATAACATAAAAAATGTAACCATTAAATTAAATTTATATATATATAATTAAAATACTAATTGGTAAATTTAAAAAAAATATATATATATACATATAATTTTAAAAAAAAAATCTACTATTCTCTATGCAAATCATTCTTACAAAAATTCATAAGCGTACTTTACGTTTTAGGACATCAACTTAAAAAATATATATATAATGTGAAATCTTCATGACCACATTTCACTAAGACGTATTAGACATTTTAAAATATTCACCATTCCTTACATACACGAAATACCTAAGATATTGAACAATTTAAAATGATATAAACATCGTATGCAAATATCCAATCACACTTTTATGTGTTGACCATCACCAATACCTTAAACCAAGTGAACTTTGATGATATGATATGGCTTCAATATATCCTTGACGTAGTTTGATCGTCTTGTATTATTATTCCCTGCAAGTGCAAGTAGGGAATTATGTTTTCGTTAATGTTTTGGTTTTTTTGTGTCATCGAAATTGTAGATTATTATTATATAGTTTCAAAAAAAAAGTTACCAATATTTCTAATGTGTTTGTACTTACCCCTCTTATTGTCAAATTACATTTTTACTTTTATGGTTCTTCGAGTCCTCACAACTTCTTTCACAATTCTGACATCCTAGTTGTGACAAGTACTTTTCCTGACATCTTTGAAGTCCGATGAACCTTCAAGTTGCCCCTATGGGGCATCTGATATTTACACGCATCTGTCTGGAAAGCATTGAGAGCTTGGATATTTGCATGCATTTGTCTCGCACTTTCATGTCTTCTAGCTTTAAGATCAACAACATATGTCCTCTAGCTATAACACAAACAATATTTGATCATGTATAATGTCTTCTAGCTGTAACAGACAATAGATTGGATATAAAGTGTAGTTGTGCTTCATCTAAAATTGGTTGAATTTCCATTTGTTCGAACCCTTTGGCCTTCTAGGCCATGATCCATGAGCTCTGACCTAGTGATGAGATTACTTGGCTCTATCCAATAGCTTAGGTATTCCTGTTGGTTCTATCATTTATTTCTGTATTTCAGAATTTCAATCACAATAACCAAAGAACAGTCGAATATCATCTCAATCAGAATCATCAAGTCAGGATAAATTGCAACCAAATACATCATTGGCCTTGAGACACTACAAATTTCACCAGACTCTCTGTCTAAAGTATCTCAAAGCCATGAAGCATTGGGGGTTGATGTAAATGTCGATATCTCACCCTTGCTTGAACCTAAAACTATCAGGTAAGAACCATTTACACATTCGTAAATCTATTATTACATTTAATATTTGGAGATGGAGAAGCAATATATAATGACATATAGACCAATTGCATGAAACCCAGTAAACCATATCAATAAATATTAGAACTTAAATATATGCATGTTAATTGGATCAATCCTAGAAAAATATTCCATTAATTTCCACAAGGTGTTTGACTACTATGCAACAGGTCTGAGAATAGGGTGGATAATCAATATACTCATTGAAAGATGAGAATTCGAAGAATCCTGTCCAAATAATAACTTTAATTTCTTTTCAAAATTTATATGCTAATGTAATTGTAAAAGATCATTGTCACGTCCCCTCCCACCTTCAAGGAGGAAACCCCATCATTTATTCAACCTGAGTTATGCATCTCTAATACTTAATGGATTTTTCACATGTTTGATGATTCATGTTTCCTTTTTTTCTTAAACCTCGTTCAGATCCATATAAGCAAGAATTTCCCTCCTGCTAACATTATGATCCAGACAATGTCTTGATTGTTTATCTTCCCCAAGTCACGGAAAGATAGAATGGTTGAGAAGGAGCGCAACAGAAATCAACGGTCTTTGTCAATTCCGCATCCGGAGACAAATCAATGACAGAGAAGGATCCCACAGAAAATCAATGGTGTAGAGATCTTCACTTGCGGAATCGAAAAAATATCAATATTTCACTCTTACACCCTGCATGATGCATGCCTCATTTCGCATCCCACATCCCGCATGGTGAACGGCCGTTGCAGAGACCGAAGTTGCAGAAATCAAAATCTACCATAAGTCATTTCCGCATCCCAGAGCTTGCATCCCACAAATTACGGAAAGAAGCTTACGGTAAATGACATTTCCACATCCATCATCCTGCAAGTTGCGAAAAGGGAATTACGGAAGGGAAAATACGGAGAGGATATTTTTCCAAACGACATTTCCTCATCCCGCAAGTTGGGGAAAGGGAATTGCGCAAGGGAAAATGCAAAGACCAGATTACGCCAAATGACATTTCCACATCCTGCATCCCCCAAGTTGCAGAAAGGGAATTGTGGCAGGGAAAAAGTGAAGTCAAAACTTCTAGAAAGCACATTTACACATCTCTCATCCCGCATACTGCAAGTTGCAGAAGTAAAAATATGCATAAATTCGATCTGTTCATGAAAATTTCCAAGTCTAAAACTGATTTTGAGCATTCAGGCCATCACCAATCCGACCGATCTAGCTTTGTAACAACTTACAAAATTCATTGAAATGAAATTACATACACATATACATCATTCATGAAATATACAGCTGCATTAAATACATTACATTCAAGCATTCATCATATTCATATTCATTTATAAACAAGTACAGTTGCAAGCATTGAAACACAAGAAATACTTATCTTTATCAGAAGCTTGTCCCACAACTAGCGATGTTGTTACAACATTCCAGCCAACCATAGGATACTGTTCTCATTAGTCTCTCAGCAACACTACCACCACTGAGCTAAACATGATTTCCGCAAGGCATAAGGAACACTAGCATATTGTCTCACAACCAAGGATACAATAAAACTCAACTAAGCTGACACAGTTGGGTTTATCAGGCTTACAAAGGTAGTGGTTCACACATACTCAAAATTCACAGAAGACACAGTCAAGCCAAGTACCAGTTGTGTTTATTAGGATGCAAAGAAGGTGGAAAGACTGAATCCTAGGTTAGTGAGATCAATCCCAGAGCTATGGACACTTGCACCAAATTAGCCTAGATTCTAAATAATCTACAAATCCAACACTAGAAATCATTCCCTTCTTTGCTCCGCAGTCCCTCGGGCTATTCCTTCCCTCTCTAGTACTATCCCAGGTGTACAAAGAAGAAAATCATTCCCCCCAAATCTATCTGTGAGGTTACTTTTTACACTAGGTTCATCAAGGAGGTCCAGAATCCATTTCCATTTCCCCAAGCGTGTTCACAGACCACACAAGGGTGTACATACAGTGATCAGAGTTATGGGTTCAGCAAACACTACAGAGGCCAAGGAATGCACACACCCACAACAAATACAAAGTTTTGAGCATTGCATGATCCAGATCAACTGATAGAATAACATAATCCAAATATTCTTTCTAGTTTATCAGTACAAAATGAAAAACACAGTTTATGGGTGTGCGCATTCAGGAAAACGATTGACAAACAGGGAAATCATGAAGGAGGAAACAAAACTGACATGACGGGAAAAAAAACATGAAGGATGAAACTTCGAGATGTTTTATGTGTGAGTCTGTGTGCTTGAATGAAAACGAATGAATGAATGAACCCATGATCCATCAACAAAACGGCCTTCCATTTTTTCAAAACATGAGGGAAGGTGAAACATGAATACATGAGGGAATGGCATGCGGTTTTGGGTGTTTTTCTTTCCCATTCAATAAAAAACTCGATTCTCAGAAAGGTGCTCTTCCCATTTCGAATTTTTTCCAAAACTCTTCCCATTCCCACCAAAACGCTCAAGGTTAAACATCCCCCCCCCTTATCCTTACGAAAATCATGGCCCCATATATTTAACGTTTGCGACACATAGCTCGCTGTAGGTTTTTAATTAATTTGTATTTTACATGATGTCCTAGGCATATCGTTCCTGGCTATCACATAAACCATCGAGTTTGATTCTAACCGCCGAACAGAAACACAAAATCAATGGCAGGGCCTTGCCCTTGAACTCCTTGGCCTTAAAATCAATGATCCTTACCTACTCATCGCCAGACCTTAAGTCATTTCTGGAAGATACATTTTCTCTTTTTATTAGATTGAAGGGGTCAACACCTCTAGGAAATTGATACTTGTTCTTCACAGTGACTTTGTTCAGCTGTTTATAATCAATACACAACCAGAGTGTATCATCTTTCTTTTTCACAACCAGGGATGGTGTTTTCCAAGAAAACACACTCGGTCAGAGTTACTTCTTTTCCTACAATTCTTGTCACTGCATTTTTAGCTTCACCATTTATGGTATGCTCACCCTACAAGGGGTACAGGATATTGGTGTTGCTATCAACACAAGTTCAAGGGTAAAATTAGTGTCGCTCTTCACTGGAATTTCATCAGGAAGAACATTCTTGACTTCCTGTAACATATGAAACCCATCCATCCTAGGAGTACCATTCTCTACTATCTCTGAAACATGAGATGCATATACCATACGACCTTTCCCATATAATTTCTCCAGCTACATTGTGAAATACTTTCTTCCCAATATTAATTTTGGAAGTCATTTCGCAACCCTTAGGTTTCCTTCTTCATCCAAGCACTCAAAACTCCTATTGTAACAATCAATCCTTGCTATGTGTGCTTCCAACTAATCCATTCCAATGAGGACATCATAAGATTTAAGTGGAAAAATATTCAGACCGGCCCAGGTGACCAACCCACCCATGACTAATGGACATTTCATTACCAGCTCACTGACTTTCTTCTTGATTCCGGTGGCTAGTTGGACAAACCATGATATTTTATGCTTCGATTTCTTCAAAGTTCCTATCCCAACAAGTCTAGGGTTGATATAGCTGTGAGTCGATCTGGGTTCAATCAAAACAAAAACAGTTTGTTTAGAAATATCACCCTCAACTTCAACCATTGTCAAGTTATGACTTGCCCAGTGGTCTTCTAACGTTGCATAAATTTTAGGAATGATCTCTTCTTCATGACCCATAGTTTTATTTTCTTGGGTGCTAGGGGCTTGGCCCTCATTCTTATTCACAAGTGGAAAATTCCTTTGTAGATGGAATCCTCCACATCCCCAAAGTTTGAGTGGTTCCTTTATATTTTCCTTCATTATTTTTTATGATTCAATCACAGCTTGTGATGGATTCCTTCACTACTTCAGGAGGTGAGAAGGTTTAAAATATTTCTTTCTTGGTTTAATGTTTTAATTCTTCTTGTGGGAATTTTTCCTACTGACTTATTCCTCTATTAACTGATCTGCCCATAGTTTATCTACCTTTGGATATCTACCACATTTTGCAGCATGGTTATAATCAATTGTTTTTGATCTACCATAGCTTTGACCAACTTTTTATTTTCTTCCTTGCAATCCTGTAACTCTCTCCTCAAGCTTCTTATGGTAACTGCAACATCTCGAAAACCCTCTTGTTCCCCCTTCCCAATAGTCTCAACTCCATGACGTTGGGTATTGTAAGTTTCCCTTACATACCTTTCTTCAGGTGGAAAAATCCATCCCACATGGGGTCCTCCACATCTCCAGCATTTGAGCGGCATTCTGCGCTCTTGTAGATCCCTTGTCTTTTTCCACATAGCATATTTTCCGTGCTCACAGGGGTCCTGCACGCCATTCATGCTATTACTTTTCTAGTCATTGATCTTCTTTGACCTCCCTCGGTCAGACCAAGATCAATTCTTGAATCTACCCTGTGGTTCTGCAAAATGTGTTAACAACATTGTTTGTTAGTCAATATCAGAAATTTAAATAATTACTTACTAGTTTCTTCTTGTAGGAACGAACGATCAATGGTTCTTTCGTCGTGTTGGATAAGTTTAGCAATTCGGCTAATTAGCACTCTTCTTACTATAGCTCTTTCTTCAATAATGACTTTCTTTCCTCTGTCACTGCTCTCCCTGGGCCATTGAGGCCCAAACTTACAACATGAGCTCTGATACCACACTATCATGTCCCCTCTTTCCTTGGAGGAGGAAACACAATCATTTCTTCTACCCGAGTTACACATCTCTTATACTCAATGGATTTTGCACGCATTTGATCCTTCCTATTTCCTTTTTTTTCTTAAACCTCTTTCAGACTACACAAGAAATAATTTCCCTCCTCGTAACATTTTGATTTAGATAGCATATTGATTCTTTATCTTCCTCAAATTGTAGAAAGATTGAATGGAGGACAAGGACTGCAATGGAAATCAATGGTCTCTGCCAAGTTTTGCATCTAGAGACAAATCACGGAGGAGAAGTATCCAATAAACGGTGCGAATAGCTTCACTTGTGGAATAAAAAACATATCAAAATCTCACTCTTGCAACCCACATCCCGCATGCCACATTCCGCATCTCGCATCCCTCATGTGGAACAGCCATTGCGAAGATCAAATTTGCGGAAATCAAAATTTACCATAAGTCATTTCCGCATCCCACACCTCGCATCTCGCAAATTGCGGAAGGAAAATTGTGGAATGCATATTTCGCCAAACGACATTTATGCAAATCCTGCAAGTTGCGGAAAGGGAATTGTGGAAGGGAAAATGCGGAGAGCATATTTCTCCAAACTACATTTCCGCATCTCGCATCCAGCATCCCACAAGTTGCAGAAAGGGAATTGCGGAAGGGAAACCGTGCAGAGCATATTTCTCTCAACGACATTTCTGCATCCCGCATTCCACATCCGCCAAGTTGCGGAAAGGGAATTACGGAAGGGAAAATGTGAAGTCTAAACTTCTGCAAAGAGCATTTCTGCATCCTGCATCCCCCAAGTTGCGGAAAAGAAGTTGTGGAAGGAAAAATCTGTGGTAATTCAATTTGTTCATGAAAATTTCTAAGTCTAAAACTGATTTTGAGCATTCATGCAGTCACCAATCCAGCCGATATAGCTCCATAACAACTTATAAGATTCATTGAAATGAAATTACATACACATATACATCATTCATGAAATATACAACTGCATTAAATACATTCCATTTAAGCATTCATCATATTCATATTCATTTATAAACAAGTACAGTTGTAGGGATTGAAACACAAGAAATACTTATCTTTATCAGAAGCTTCTCCCACAACCAGCTATGTTGCTGCAACATTCCACCCAACCATAGGCCAGTGTGATCATTAATCTCTTAGCAACACTGTGAACCCCGAGTTGGGCATGATTTCCCCAAGGAATAAGGAACAATAACATACTCTCTCACAGCGAGGGATACAATAAAACACAACTAAGCTGAAACTGTTGGGTTTATCAGGATTACATAGGCAGTGGTTCACACATAGTCCAAATTCACACAAGACACAGACGGGCCAACTACCAGTTGGGTTCATCAGGCTATAAAGGAGGTAGAAAGACTGCCTTCTATGCTAGTGAGTTCAATCCTAAATTTATGGACACCTACACCAAATCTAGCATGGCATCTAAAGCATATGCACAAACAACACTAGGAATCAATCCCTTCTCTACTCCACAGTCCCTCATACTATACCTTCCCTCTCCAGTGATATCCTAGGTGTACAAAGAAGAAAACCAACCCCTCAATCTACCTGTGAGGTTCGTTTTTAGACTAGGTTTATTAGGCAGGTCCAAACTCCATTTCTCTTTCCCCAAGCCAGTTCAGAGAGAAGACAAAATTGTAGATACAATGATCACAATTTTAGGTTCAAGAAAACATTACAGAGTCCAAGGAATGCATGCACACGCATCAATTACAAACTTATGAGCATTGCATGGGCCAGATCAACTAATACAATCACATAATCCAAATCTTCTTGCCGGTTTATTAGTTCAGAATGAAAAACACGGTTTCCGGGTATGCGCGTTCAGGAAAACGATTGACAGACAGGGAGATCGTGAAGGAGGAAAAAAAACTCACATGACAGGAAAAAAAACGTGAAGGATGAAACTTCGAGAGGTTTTTTGCGTGAGTTTGCATGCCTAAATGAAAACGACTGAATGAATGAATCCATGATCCATAAAATAAATGTCCTGTCATTTTTCCAAAACGTGAGGGAAGGTGAAACATGAATGCATGAGAGAATGACATGCGTTTTTGGGTGTTTTTCTTGCCCATGCAATTAAAAACACGATTTTCAGAAATGGTGCTCTGCCCATTTCAAATTTCTTCCAAAACTCTTCCCATTCCCACCAAACGACTCAAGGTTAAACATGCCCCCCCTTATCCTTAGGAAAATCATGGCCCCATCTCTTTAACATTTGCAGCACATAGATGGTTGTAGGCTTTTAATTAATTTGTATTTTACATGATGTCTCAAGCATATTGTTCATGGCTAGCACATAAACCATCGACATTTATTCTAACTGCCGAACAAAAACACAAAATCAATGGAAAGGCCTTGGGCTTGAGCTCCTTGCCATGATTTAATACAATATTCACATCATTTGAAATTTAATATCGCATGATCAAAAACCAGGGTATTACAATTAGATGGCTTCATACAATAGTTTTCGGTGGCATATTGTCGCTGTAGTTTGTGTCCTTTCTTGTTGTATTTAGTGTGATTGGCAGTCAATTCGGGATAGTGGTAGGCTCTTAGAATAACCATCTATTTTGTTGTATGTCTGAGAGAAACCACGTGCATTTTAAGTCTCAGCAATGCTCCTGTAGCTTTTCTATATCTATTATGAAAACAACAGACTAGACCAGAGGCTTTTCATGCTTTAGTTATGAATTGGTTACAACTGCAATGATTATAAATACTTGAATGCAGGTGGAGTTTATAATGAAAATGCCAATTTCAACCCACTTGAACAAGTAGAAATGCTTCTGATACCATATTTGAGTTGGATGTTGTCACACTTGGTGGTATAAACATGGATACAGACCATTATAGGGACTTACAGCTCACAAACTTTCGAAAACCTTCATTTAATATACAATAATTAATTCGCGTAGCTTCCATTCTTCTGTTATTTTGGTGAGCAAAAAGTGGCATTAAATTTCCAAACTCGCATACCGAAAACTCAAAACATTTTTCCCGAGTAGAAAAAAAAGCAATATCAAGCTCGATTGTTTACCATAAAACCCCAATTTATGTTGAATCTGTTACGTTGTAGAGGATCTTTGTACTACATTTTACATTGTATAGGATCCGATATTACGTTGTATAGGGAATATGATATTCAAGGTAGTGGTGATAAGTTATAGGGATACGTTTAACTTCTAGTAATGTATCAATAGCAGGTACTTACATCAAGTTAACTCGAACTCTTCTAATATCAAATTCTAAGAATTTCTTCATTGCTAATTCCTTTCTATGAGTGTATCGATATAGCAATTCATTGAACGTGTAGATATAACTGTCCGTTACTAAAATCTCATGCATTCATGCCAGGGTGGAGGATCTTCTTAGGGTATTCTAGTTTTACATCTTATGCCATATATTAGCGCTTCTATCAAAATAATTTGGAGGTGGCCTAGATGCATATGAGACGTGAGATGTAGTGTCCAAGACAAGTTATTATGGTGGAGATTAAAGATTTGGTTCATAGACTGAAACCCCTATGCATCTCCATAAACCCTCCAAATAGAATATAAATAACCTCCAAACCTATGGAAATTTGCTTTTCGTGACATCTCAGAGGCTTTCTTTACAACAATTAAATAATTACTTTTCGAATCAGGTTCCATGTACAACTATCCAATCCATCTTCTTCAAAATGAATATGAATAATCCTATTTTGCATATTTTATATGTTGGAAAGTTTAGGTTGTGTTAATGTAAAAAACATATAAAAAATAGGTTTTGTTAAGGTATAAATATATAATAAAAAAATTATCAGTAAATATAAACAATTTTAAAATACAATTACTCTACCAAATATCACAATCATTCAATTTCCATTTATTTTTTATTTTTTAGAAGCTTAGGGTCCAACACATATTACTCAAATTTTAACCAAAATATAAAATTAACTATTTCCTAATTTATATTTTTGTTTGCTTATCTAGATTTCATCTCTAAAACCAAGCAAATTAGAAATGTTCCAAAAGTTATGCATGCGAGTAGCTCATTTTGTTGTAAATTGATTATTTATTAAAACGGTCAAAATTATCATAATTATTTAAGACAAACTGAGAGCAATTAGCAAGAACGAAGCATTCTTCATACCGACGTGAGAAATTACTAGGATATAGTGTTGCTCGATAGAGAACCATTCGACAAGGTAAATATGCGCAATACACTATCTAGAAATATATAAAATAAAGTTTGTGAAATACCTTTTCTCTGAATGCCAATCAAGCAAGAACAAGACATGCGCTTGTTATAGACGGAAAGTTGTAAATCACAGAATTGGACGACTTTATCTATCACAAATTACTACTGCATCTAGTGCTCGTCTTCCACTCGAAGTAAGTAAGTAATTTGAATCTGGTAATATCGCTCAGTTGTATCCCATTAAATGTCGACAAAGACTTGGTTCTCATTATTCTAATTTGTAGTGATAATGTGTGATTTCATCCTCAAAAGCATTTTCAACATGGGAGGCGGTGAAGGCTCGACAGCTCGGGAGGTATTACTACATAAGAATGCCAAGAAAGTGGTGATGTGTGACATCGATAAGATCTAACCGCATGTTTCCATTATAACGTCAAGAAAGCAGTGAGGTGTGACATCGATAAGGTCTAACCACGTGCTTCCATTAATTTATGGTTTTATTTCTTTCATTTTGAATTTTTCTGGGCTTAAATAAAAAGTTGCTCCGAGGATGTTGTTGATTTTTCTCCCAAATACCTTGTTGTGAACAGAGAAGGGTTCTGTAGTTCTCCCCTTGAGGTCTTTACCAATGATGCTAGGTAATGAATTTTTAATTCTTCATTTTCTCAAGCTATACTTTATGCCTCTTAGGTTCTTGCTAAAATTTAAAGATTTAATAAAAATTCTTCGACGGAGTGTTGATCTCGAGAACAGAGATGAACAATTCTATGTCATAATAGGAGACCTCGTAGATCATATGGAAGGAGGTCTTTGTTATCAATTGTACACAATCTTTCTATAAGCTTGTTCTAAAGCTAAAGTTGAGCCATAGAGGAGTGTCCGTTACTCAGTTATAACATCACAATAAAATGGCTCAAAGTATTATAGAAACTATTTCTTGACATATAACATCACAATAAAATTGGTCAAATTACTATAGAAATTATTTATTGACCATGTTCTTTTACTGCATCAGGCCGTACATCAATTAACAAGATAAAGAATAAGTAATTACATAAAATTAAAGTTTAAACTAATCCTTTAAAATATTACGTTTCTTGTATATTATATTGAAATATAATTGTTATAAGTATGGAAACAACTTGGCTCAATATTGGTTTTGTGTTGCATGGTTACATGTTAGTGCATTGGGTACTTTGATAGAAATTATGGTAAACAAAAAATAGGACTGCAGCTTATAATACACCACCATAGCAACAATCTGAACACCCTTACTAGAGCCAATGGCTCCCCATTCTTGAAAGAGAGCCAAAGGAAATTGTATTATGTAAATACATAAGAAGAATGGCTATATATGAACTCAATTGACACATTGCCAAACAACCAACCACTAAATTTATAAACTTTGGCTATAAAATTTAGCTGGAAATTAAGGTATTCGAATGACAAAAATGAGATGAAAATGGATGATGATCAAACCACTAATTCTTCTGAACCATGAGTTGCACAATGAGATAGTGAGGTGGTGAGCAATATATAACAATTGTTGAATGTAGAAAGCTGACAACCTTCAAACATCAATTAGCTTTGTCTACACGACTATTAGGCATACTAGATGTATTCCAATGGTCGAAATGGGATGAAGTATTTCAGTGGCTGAAACAAGATGAAAATGGATGCATTAATATCTAGGCCATTTAAGCTACTTATGGAAAAATCACCCATGCTAAATCAATATGCCCTACCTCTGGAAAAATCACCCATGCTAAATCCATCGTCTAAGGAAGCAAAATCACCCATGCTAAATCCATCGACTAAGGCAGGGAATAATCAACTAAAGCACGGAATAAGCAGTTACACTGCTTTTAATCTTGTTACTATCTATATTTGTAATCCACTCTATGATTTCTAGAGGGGGGGGTTTCTCCAAATAACATCCTACCGTAATCCCTATCAAGAAAAAAAATCACTAAACGTCCTTTTATAAAAAATAATTTTTGAGAAGAGATTTGTCTTTCAACTTCACTTTGGGCATGCTTTAGGTATTCTATTTATCAAAAGCAATGTAGTCCTTTTGTTTCATTCTTGAAAATAGATATTTAAAAAAAAATCCTAATTATTTTAAATGTAACTTTTAGAAAAATTGATAAGGATATTTAACAATTTCATTTGATAATAATTTTATTAAAATTAATTTTTCTTAACTTTCTTGACTTTTATGGGGTTTAGTCCTCTAGGTTTGAATTTTATGTGAATGGATCAAGGGTGGAAGCCACTTCTGGAGAATAATTTCACTTCCCTAAGAGACGTCCAACATTAACTACGTTTCGTACAAAGAAAAATCTTAATAAAGATAATCCATAATATTAATAAAAATAATAGACATGTCGAAATCAAGTATTGCACTTGAACTCAACTATCCTTGGCAATATTTTTGTGTTTAACCAAATCCAAAATCTTATTGAATAGTTGCTTTCCTTTGAATGGAAACCAAATAGCTTCAAACTATTTTCGAAATACTAGCATATGCTCATCATGTGATAATTAATATCTTGTATGTGTTTGGGATATGTTCTTCAAGTGATAAGTAATCTTTTTTACATGTTTGTGATCATTAATATAACCTCATTATTTGAATGTTGTCCTTGATAAATTTATCTAGATAAATGTGATGTCTCCATCTCTCAATCCAACCAACACAAGTTGATGTTAACTAATTTGGTCTCTCAAAATTTCTCCCATAACCTTAACTACAAATTTATAACATATAAATGCATGTGCAAATACATAATAAAAATACACAACGAAAATAACTCAATCCATGAAAACAACATACAAAATTCAAGCATAATTATCACATGCATATAAATTAAAAAATTAATTGATCATCAAATAAAAATGACTACTTATTTTTAAACAAAGAATATCCAAGAAGTTGTATGTGTAAGAGCAATTTTCCACACAACCATAGGCAGTCTGTCCAGCATATACTATTTCTGCTGAGAGAGCACCCTCAATCTTAGTTATGAGGCCACTAGGGTAAAGGAAACACCTACATGCTTCTCTCTCTCTCATCCCACAACACATTCTGCTCACCATGCTTAGCCAAAACTCATGCAAAGGTCTACAAAAATCTCACTCAACAATCACAAGCATGGCACTTCCTTCATCTACTACACAGAACACAAGGGAGGAAATCCCCTTCACTGATCCAAAGTTCCCTCAGGGAATCCAATGGTTACAGTGTTTACCAACATGTGCAACAAGATGCCAATCTAACGTAAGATAATAGGGGGCCTCCTATAGCATCGATTATGGCCTCTGAAGAATCCATAGGTGACATAAATCAATGGGTGAGGGTTCCTAGCTTGACGAACCTCTATGCTCACCTACAACCACATATTTTTTCTTCCAAAATTAAACTTTGTCTTCAAATTCGAATTTCTGGGCTCAACATAGCCATGTAATGGACATGAACAACAATAGTAAAAACTCTATGTAGTATGGAAACATGCATGAGAGAATCATCAGAAGACTATTGAATCCAAGGGCTATGAGATGATGGTGAAAATACAACTGACATAGATTCTGACCATAGAAGAAAAAGACTCCTAACAATTGATATAACTAGCACAACCCTCATACTTCAATAAGTGCATGAATTGAATTTTGCCACAACGTCACACATGCATTCAATGATTGGCTTAATTTTCAAAGGGAATTAATTGGCTAATTCAAAACACATGTCATAATTTTGAATGAGTTCTAACATTGACACTCTGGAATATAGGATTTATTTTCCCATATGCCCTCACTCCTCTTCCCCTCTCGTGGAATCATAGCCCCTCTAGTTCTCTTTACGCAACCATCTTGAGCCATTTTATTAATTTACAACATACTATTTACATACATTTCAAATTGACATGATAAGCCAATCATATACTCCAATAAAATATATACATCATACATGCCTAGCCATTCACTATTTGAAGCATGGCTTTAAGCTCCGCACTAGGGATATTACAATCATTGGTTGTGAACATAATATAAACAACTCAGGAGAAGGTTTTAAAATAATCTACTCTTTATCTTTAGTTTCACTGTAGTGTTTTTTCATCCAACAAAATATATCATGATTGAATTAACTATCTTGATTTTACACTAAATAGTTATTTACATCATGTATTTCTTTTTGGCATGAATTTTTTAGTTATTTTGTTAATTTTGAACTAATTTTAGTCCAAGTTTTTTAGAAAACAAAATAAAAATAAATTTATTAAAATGCAAAATATAGATTTTAAAAGTGAAAAATAATGTTACAAAAGTATTAATATGAGGATCTAAAATTCACTTTTCCATTCGATATTAGCATTTTTGGATATAGATTTTATATTTTTTTAATTCAATATTTAAACTTTTGGAACTAAGTTTTATACTTGATCCGTACATTTGAAAATTCATATCGGCCTTTCTTATATTACATTTTTGAAAACTAATCTTAAATATTTAAGAATTTTATTTTTCATTTTTGGAATTTCATAATATTACTTGAGATTCGTATATTTGTAATTGCAATTATGTAGATCTCTTTATTGTTCTATATATTAGATTTTATGGAGTGAAAATTGCATTTCAACATAACTATTTTTTTTAAGTTGTAGAAAGTTATATTAATATATAAAAATGAGTACATACATAGAGTTTATATCTTTGATATCATATGTTTCTGGACACTGTGACTATACCAAAATACCTATCATGGAACTTCCTTTGGAGAGGGAAACTAGGTCAAACCAGACAAAACTGAAACAATACATAACTACGAAAATAAACTCAGCATACATAAAAAAGGAAAATATTCACTTGAAAAAACCTAAGGCCTTACGGCTTCATCCATGGTTCTTCCACAATAATACAGAACCTGTAGTCATCCTCTTCATAAGAGAAAAGTGTAGGTTGTAAATCTAGAGGTGGTTCCATTGCAGGAGGAGGTTCCGACAACACATGTGACAAGCTACCAGCCTGCTCACAACCCCCTTAGTTTTCCATGTTTAGCTCCAGGTTGTGCAAAGTGTCTTCTAGATGCTGGATGGATATAGTGTCATGTTTCTTAGGTGTTTCGTGAGGAGGATCCTGAAGATGCAATATCGGTGAAGATGGGGATGTAATCTTCCTACAAGAGCTCTCTGAATTGATGGAGGGAAAAGAAGAAGGAGCTCTATCTATTTCCTAGAGCATATGAGTTAAGACATTTTTCGTGCGCCAATACTAGGATAATCTTTGTCTCACAGGCTGATTTATGCAATAATGAGCCACAACTTGCGCCTCACAATCATCCATGTCCAGATGAATATTGAGTGGGATGTGAGCACTATAACCCACAGAAATGAAACGACGTGTTGAAGCACGACCCCTCGCCCCCTTGAGCCATAAAATTCTACCCAAGTCTAGCGCGTATTCTATTTCATTAAGGATAATGCCAAAAGATGCTTTCTTTGTGAAAATATTCTTTTTTTATTGGTTAGTATTAATCACATTATTTTAGAATTATTATTTTCTAATGTGAAGTGGGTAGATGAATCATGTTAATAATGGAAATTAGAAAAATATTTGGCTAGATAAAGTTAATGGGGACACTATCTCAGCAAATTGGAATAATTTTAGGAAATAAAACAAATTTAACACCCGTTCAGAATCAGTTACAAAGCGAAATATCAAAATTAAGGTGGGTTTAAGAGTAGGTTAATTGTCTTGAATTGCTAAATCACATTAAATAACCAGTGTAGTCCATGAGTGAAACGTGCATCTAAATCTATTTTTAATTCCTATGTATTTAGGAAAATCGTGGCATGATTATGTGATAGAAGTGGTCGAGCATATATGCATGATCACGATCTGAAAAGTAATAAACTGATGAATGTTTCACATATATGTACATATAAAGCCAAATGAGAAAAGTGTCATTCTTGTATATCATCCACAAACAATAAATTATTTTTTTTAGGTATTATAAATCATTTTCTTTAGTATTAATACTTAGACGGTTTTTCTAACCCATAGATAGGATTCTTCATTTTCTAAAATGAATACTATATTCGTGGTTACAATTCTCACATGTAAACATCCTACTTTGTCTTGATATGTATACTACTTTAACATCAAATTTATTTATATCCATACTTTTTCACAAATCTTAATACCGGTAAAATCATTGTGAACGAAATGTAAACCGTCCATGAGAAGGTTTTCACATAATCTACTCTTTATTTTAAGCTTGATTGTAGTGTTTTTTCATCCACCAGAATAAATCAGGATTAATTAACTATGTTGATTTTACATTTTATACTCTAAATAGTTGTTTACATCATGTATTTCTTTTAACTATGTCGATTTTAAACTTTATACTTTAAATAGTTATTTATATCATGTATAATCTATGTTGATTTTACATTTTATACTCTAAATAGTTATTTACATCATGTATTTCTTTTAACTATGTCGACTTTAAACTTTATACTTTAAATAGTTATTTATATAATGTATTTTTTTTAGGAAAAGTTTCTCTAATACTCCTTGTAACATTTTAAAGTAACTTTATTAAAATTGTGTGTATGTGATTGAAACTAATAATGTTGGTAGAAATGTATTGTTAATATAATTATGATCTAAATATGGAAGTTAGGAAGCCATATAGTTAACTGAGAGAATCCCGAATTTAAATTAGTAACTAAATCCTCAACTATCTTTGTGAAGACAAGGAGTGAGTCTTGGAGAGAGTTATTTAAATTAACTATTAAAATTCCTAAGCAAGTAAAGGAGAGGCATAAAAAATAAAGAAGAAAGAGGAAGAGAATTGTCATAGATCACCAAGTGCGGTGTAGGCTCTAAGAAAGATAAGAAATAGCACAGAGTTTCTAGTGAACATATAAGGATGCCATGCTTTGAAATAGAAACACTAGTAAGATCTTTGAAGAGCTAGGTTCTGAAATAATTAAATTCTATCCATTTAGACTGGAGGAAACTTGGAGCTGACAGAAGTGAATCTTAAACCCATGCTTCTAGGAAAGGGGGTGCAACTCTTGCAAACTATAAAGTTTTGAGATTCCTAAGGATGGATAGTGTGTGGTTTTTTATTTAGATATGTTCACTAGAAAATCAAATCTTTGTTTTCTTATAGTCATGAAATTATGATTTTACTTATAGCTTAGTTCTCTATCATGAACAAAGGTTTAATACTAATGAAGTTAGGAACTAGCACATCTCACCATAAGACGAAATACTTATAAGGCTGCATTTAATTTTCATGCATAGTATTAGTTAGTAGTACAAATGATTATCATTTCAAAAGGGTTTTTTAATAGACAAATGTATGGACCAAAACTAGCGAGTACAGAAAAAATCATGAAACCCTAACCTAAATCAAACCCTACACAGCATCTCATAGTACTATTTTTAGATTAAGGTAAATCTTGCAAACTATATAAAGAACTAGGGTTAATATAATAATTGAATAAACAAAGAAATTTGTACATTCATATTTCACATATGTTGTAAAGGATTTATAACATAAACACATTTATACAGTCTTAAAGAAGTAATGCGAATAAAATAGAACAATCACAACAAATCCCTGTAAATATTGAACTACATAGATTGTAAATGATTTACAACAAGCATTTACATATACTTAAGGAAGTATTTCCAATACAACGAAATAACCATAAGAGAAATGCACATGAGAAAGGAACTATAGAGGTCATAAATGATTGTAGCGAAAAACAAATTTATCTATATATTTAATGAAGAACTGTGAATGGAACAAAATAAGCAACAAAATCTATATAGATATTGAAATTTCACAAATGTCCAAACAACTCCTTACATAATTAATGTAAGATTTTCTTTAAACCCCTAGA
Source organism: Pseudotsuga menziesii (assembly GCA_001517045.1). NCBI lineage: Eukaryota > Viridiplantae > Streptophyta > Pinopsida > Pinales > Pinaceae > Pseudotsuga > Pseudotsuga menziesii. Next base: position 226,213 of record LPNX010089862.1, on the reverse strand, counting down.
TAAAGAAGGGATAGAAACACTGCTATCCTTAACAGACTCGTGCACACAAACAAAGAAGCTAATCGATGAAACAAAGTAAACTACATAGCTAAAAATAAATTTAAAAACACAAGGGTAGGAAGGAATTGTTTACCTGGAATTTCGATTTGAGTAGGAAGAAATCCAGTTGTGATTTTGGGAAGGCCAACTATAAACCTAGATATGTGAACTCTTATTCTTTTAAAAATTCCATGGTGTAATTACAAAGTACGTAAGATTGATAAACCTCTTTACCACTAGTAGGAAGTAATGCCTATGTTTGTTTGAAGGATAGAACCAATAGTTCCAACCATCAATGGATAGTACATACCACTAGATTGTTACCTTTCTTTAGGTTCCTCTTCCATGTGCATTTCGAAACAGTTTAAATACTATTGTATGAATGAAACATGGTAACTCAATGACCCTTGATGACCCTGGAGCAGCTTAACCCTCACTTCCCATTCCCAAACAAAAATCAGGAAATTTGTGAATGTAATTTAGGAAAGTAAAAACCCTCGTTGTGGTACGAAAAGTGAAAAGCCAGCTGGATTTTAACTTAGCCTCAGGAGAATCAAATTATTTGGGAATATAACTTTATAAATGCACTTCTCTTTTTTGTTTAAAAACTTTGGGGTAAGGTTAATAGTAGAAATTAGTCCTAGATTTTATTTGATGGGGGTTATACATTGACTATGGTACAACCCAAAGCTTAGAAGACCCGCAAATGAAATAAATTGAAGTTAGCATAATGCTAGTAAGTCACTAGTTTAACCCCCCTGTAATATCCATAGAAATAAGAACCTTGAATGACACCTTTTAAACCACGAACCATACATTTAAGAAAAAAGAGATGAGAATTTAACCCACATTTCCCTTAGAGAAGATATTTTAATTTTACTGGCATTATTTCTTTCACCATAGTACCAAAAAGTATTATTTAAATATTTTTTTGTGTTATTTTTGTAGGTTACAAATGGTATGAGAGAAAGGTTTTAACACTTGGACCTAATGGGACCATACACAAACTTATTAAATCTCAACGTACGACAGTACTAGAAAATGAAATCCTCTATGTGAAACTTGAATCAAAACGTAATGTTGAGATCCAATACGAAATGTTAGAGACTATGAGAAGTTTGAAGGATGATTTAGACGGTCTTAAGACGAATAATGTTAAATTGATGTATGCCAAATCAGATCAAGAAGAGATGATGATTTGATCTTAAAAATTTTAACAGACCAAGCACCATAGAAAAATAATGGTCATAACTCTTGTAGTACAAGGAATAAAAGAAATGAAGATACAAAAAATTGTGGTAGTGAAGAAACTATAGACAATCTCTAAATGATCTCCAGAGAAATACATAAAGATGACAAAATAAAATATACGAAACAAAAAGGAATATCTATGGAATTACAAGGGGAGTTTAATAAATTAACACCTTCGAAGTTCAATGGATAATCTAAAGAGGCTTTTGAAGCTTGGCTATTAAACATAAAGCGATGTTTTCAAGTATACAATTATGATGATAACTTAAGGGCACGTTTGGCTATTTTTCAACTTAGGAGGAAAGAGTTTATGTGGTGATAGGAAGCGAAAGGCATAAATAACATATGTAGTAAGGAGTTAAGTTGGAATATTTTTATGATATTGTTTGAAAGGAAATATATGTCACAACGATATCATAATGAAAAAGACAAAGAATTTAATGACCTAAGGTTACTACAATCAACTATTGAGGATTTTGTAACTAAATTTGTCAATCTACAACATTATGAACCATACCTGAAGGATGAAAAAGAAAAAAGTATATTGGTTTATCAGTTGCTTAGCTCCAACTTACAAGGATAAAATTGAATTTTATATGCCCAAGACCATGGATAAAGCAATTAGGAAGGATAAAATCTACTAACTTTTATTTAAACAAAGATTTGAACTGATCAGCACTTGGAAAAAACAAAAAGAATGAAAAGAGGGATCAATGCAAGAAGGGATTTAAACCTTCCACTTTTGAGGATAGGAACAAAGAGTAATTCAAATAATAATCATAATAGGTCAGGCTCAGACATAAACAATGGAATATAAGGTGCATGAAGTTTTCGTAGCTGAGGGAATAAAAACACAAAATAAATCACATGTTGGGGCTGAAATGGACCTCATTTATATAGAAAATTCCCCCACAATCCTAATATAAAATGCCCCCCTTAAACATGCTACAAGAAGATTCTACATTCAATGATATACCAATAAATGTACCCTGAATTAATGTTTCTTTGGAATACCAACAGGAAGACCATCAAACGATAATGTTGGATGTGATGTCCCTAAAATCCATAAATAAATAAATTAGATTGTAGGGTAATAAACTATTAGATATTAAGTACATCTTCATTTTCGTACTGCAGAATAAAAATTTCTCCAGAGAAGTAATCCTAAGTTCTCTATGTTGTTTTCTTTGTGTGTTTTTCCTATATGATGATGATGCCAACATATTACTATTCTATACTTTGATGTGATTATAAAATTACTTTTCATGTCTATCCTATTTATTGGGATTGTCGATACCTACTCTATTTTATGTCTTACTTTCATTTTACGTGTATTTAATTTATTTATTATTCATTATGAAGAGGCTAACTTACCTCTATATGTCAAGGGGTGGAGTGGCAAGGTTCTATCCCTTAAAGGTCCACTCGAAAATGTAAGGTTCCTATGTTATGACGTTTACTTAGTTCATCATAACTAGTGCATGTGTTTATATTCCTCTGCAGGTAACTTCTCTTATGAACCTAGGATTCCAGACATAACTTAACGAATTCCTAGCATTTACAACTATTTGAACTTCAACAACGCTATTCCTATGCTCAAAGCCAAAAGAGAGCAAAGGAGTCCTAATCCTAATTCATACCTTGTAAATATGGTATAGAGTATTATTCCTTCGATAGTACTATATGCATGCATGTAAAAAATTATAGTGATGAAGGTTTAAAACCTTGTTTATAAAACTTTTACGCTTATACATTAATGTGGAGGGTTTATACTATGGCATAATGTAAGTCATCGAAACTATGCTAAATACCTATGCAAATTGCAATAAGAAAGGGTTTTAACAACTATAGTGATGGGGTTTAATACGATGGTAAGGTGTGTGAATCCACACTATCGAATTCTAGGTTTCAATCTACATGGAGGCGGCGGCTAGGTTGGTGCATTAATTGCACCTCAAAATTCACAGGCTTCCTGCATTATGCAATTCATTAGGGTTTTGGATGGTCATTTCCTTGGTCTGTGTTTTGTTTTGGGAGGAGGTATCATGCTCCAGGTAGCAGCTATGAATCCATGCAGAGTAGCCAGGTTTCCCTTGAGAATGTTGGCAGATATGCCATTGTTCTATGTGATAGCACCTTTGACTTTTGGTTTCGTTTACAGTCATTTCATGCTTCTAAAACAAGCTTCATTTTATTTTTTGGAGGTGAAGCATTAGAAAAAATTTGAGGTTTGAAATGGGCCTCCTTAGGAAAATAATAAAATAATAGGTAAAATAATAAAATAATAGTTATTAAATTTGGAGGAAGAATGAAAAAAACTACTTTTGTGTTCATATTTTCGACATATCTCCCTATGTTTTTACTCAAATTTTGAGCGGGAGAGCTTGTTGGATGTGGAATTTGATTCTGCATCCAACGAGTACCCATACTTTTTATGGACCCCTCTATACCAAAAACAAGAAATACCTGAAAAAATGTGATGATGACATCATCATCATGTTTTTTCAGGTATTTCTTGTTTTTGGGGTAGTGGGGTCCATCAAAAGTATGTAGTGTGGGTACTCATTGGATGTGGAACTAAATTCTACATCCAACGAGATCTCCTGCTTGAAATTTGAGCAAAAACACATGGAGATATGTCGAAAATATGAACAAAAAAAGTAGTTTTCTTTTATGACAAATATGTCAATTCAACCATTATGGTTTACTCATTTTATTGAAATTCTATTGGTTCTTGAATTCCAACTTACAAAATGTATTATTGGTGCGTTTTATTATAAGGCCTATTTTAGACCCCAAATTTCCTTTAATGCTAGCGTGGGTAATCTGTGTTTGGAAATGGCAGAGTTGTCGGGTTACCTGCACAACAATCCCTGGTAATCCCCATGAAAATCAATGGGCCTGTACCCAAACATTGAAATTGTTGTGTTTATCAAAGGGTTTTGAAACTGGGTATGGGAGATGTTTGGCTGTAATGTTTAAGCTATTCATTGTTTGGTTGGGTGTTGGGGTTTATTCAAATCGTTTGGGAATTATTTAAATGCGACTGAGTAAATTCCTTTCCATGGATCTGTAATGTAAATGTGATGTTTCGACTAGTTAATAGAGACTCAACTGTATGTGTTTAGTTTACCATTTAACTATAAAATGGGTTTTGGTTTTTAAAGGAGTCTTCTTGGGTTTTTGTTGGGTTTTAGAGTGGCTCTGTAATTTGTAATGTGTTTTTTAAATGTTAATAGTGACATTTCTCTGCAATGGCACTTGCAATGCCAATATTTCAATAATGGACGTGAATGATAGAATGTGGTTTGTAAATTGATGTGTCATTTGATAAATGTAGCTCTGCAAATTTAAAGGATTTGGTCTCTTCCATAGGAAGCCGTAAGGACTTGGCCCTACGCCTTGCGTTTGTAATGCATCCTCTGTAGAGGGGTTGAATAAGTTATCTCTCTCTTACAAGATTGCATCTTGGGTTCGTATGGTTTGGTTTATTAAAAGATCCTAGATGATCTCTAAGCAATTCGAAACTGGCTCAAATGCTTTTCTCAGTTACTGGTTTAAATGTTTTTCATACTTTGTTTATAAAGTTGGGGTTTAGGGATTTGACCTTGGGTCGCGTGGATACTTTGACTGTGGTGATTCTTTCAATCCTTCATTTTGTTCGTGTGTTTTATGTGGTGATCATCGTGTTTATATTTATAATTCCATCAACGTGAAGCATATGGGATTCAAACTCTGCGTAATTTGGTTTTTAAGTTGTTGAGTATAATTTATACAGGTTTGTATAATTATAGCTTTGCTTTAGAAAGAAAAGACTGACAGTCAATCGTTAATAGGATTTGATTGCTTGGTAGTGATAAGTAACGTTTATAAGTATTTGTTCTTTATTAATATAATTTGAAAACATGGATAGGCTCTTGGTCTTCACGCATTATGTTAGTTTGATAATATTGGTAATTGTTTGTAGATTTGTTTATACCGTAGATATAATGTTTTGTTTGGTTGATTTTAATAGTTTAGATGTTGTTTATGTAGATAGGGTATTCTGAGATTTAAGTCTGTGTTTCACTGGCAAATGAAATGTGCCAATAATTTGTTTGGATTAGTTTTGAGTTTGGATTACAAAGGGATTCGATCCCTAGACTAAATAGTTATAAAGTATTTATTTAATAATTATATAAACGTTGGAACATATTTTAAAACATGATTGGTTTATTATAGGATTCAATTAGTTTTAATTTTGTTTAAGCTCTGTTTCAATTTAAAATGAGGTCATAGACATGTGCAAGTTCTTTATGAAGATACACTTAGGGTTTTTAGGTTTAGTAAAAATGTTGACAAATATCTGGTAATTAGTTTATCTAGACACTAGGGTTTAATTTTAATTTATCGCGTTGACATCAATCTTCTAAAAAATATTCAAATATAAATCTAAAATAAATTTCAAATTTAAAACCTACGTAACAATTAAAGGGTTGAGTTTTAAGTTTCAACAAATGCAATAACCTCCAACATAAAAATAAACCCTAGAAATTATCTAAGACATTACAGGTTGAGTTTCATATTTAAAAAAATGAAGTAAATGTGAAGCATGCATTCAAATTGTATATATTTAATCTAGAGCATAATAATTATAATGAAAATATATAAACATGATTTATAGAACTTGAGAAGGTAGAAACCTCCTACCTGCAACTATTTGACTTGTTTAATGGCACACATGTTGCACACTTAAACACATAATTAATAAAAACTAGCTCTCTGACCTGAGATTTATTAACCAGATAATTTGGGAACTACCACATTCCTCCTAATCATGACTCGGAACCATTCCTGGCTCTAATCTAGATCCCTCCGATCTGGCTCCAACATGCAAGTAGTCTAGAGCTCCTAAAGGCAAGGCTTCTCTCATTTGGAATATCAGGTTCTGTATAAGATTTCTTGGATTTCGAAAAATTCTCTCCAAAATTACTTAGGAAAATAATAATGATTAGCTCCATAATCCTTTCCTTGGCTTGGGTCTTAATAGACAATATTTAGGAAAAACGGTAGTTGTTTTAAAGCTTTAGTTAGATCACGAATCCATTATTTTCTTGAAAATAATCTTTAATTGATTTATGTGGATTTAATAATTATTTTTCTTAACTTAGGAACTCTTTTACTAGTTCTTAATTTGACTCTTTAGGATTAAATATTTATTTAATCAATTTAGTAAATAATAAATACATAGAATCTTTATTAATTATTTATAGTGTTAGAAAATAGTTACGTAGAGTAATAAATATTATACAATTAAATCATTAAACAAGATGCAAACCACATTAAAAACAATACAGAGAGACACCTATATCATGTGGTTCACCCAAAATATGGGCTATGTCCACACAGAAATTGCCAGTCCTTTTATTAGTATCCAGAAAGATGATGGGATACAACCTCTAGAAATTCTGATGCACTTCATCTTCACACTCTCATAGTCACTCTCAAAGATTGATAGATATTGTTTGCAATACAATACAATACGATACCATACCATCCATACCATGCACAACCATATTCCAATGTTTTTCTTTTATATTGGAAAAACCATGGGAAAATACTACGGTTAAACAAATACCATGGGTACGCAAAACATGGGGTAAAAACACGACCGAATAAACCATGGGAACGAGTGTACAATAAACTTGGCATATAAACAAGACTAAATAAAATCTATGAATCTGGAAGATCAAGATCCACGACATACATATAGTTATCCTTATTTCTTTATATTTAATATATATACGTATTATTTTATTCATAATATATATGAACTATAAATATTAATGTTAACATTTATTTATGCATCATGTAACATGATCTCATTTACTTGATGACTTTATTAGCTTATACTATTTGTTTTATCAAGGCCTTAGGTAGGGTTAGTCAACTAAGTTAGGAAGCTATAGATCCTACTTGCATGTTGGATTACCTCGTGTATCATGGTAGTTCTTCAGTACTTGATGAGAAGTAGATTCAAAATTTCATTTAATAAAAAAAAAAAAAGTAAGATAATATCGATGCTTTTCAAAGGCATTCTCACTCAACACAATTAAGTTTCGTAACTCCTAGCGCTATTCAGAGCCCAAGCTCAACCCTAAAACCTCATAGTTGCACTTAGTGTGATACCATAGCCTCTTGCTCAACACTAATGCTACGATGTAATTGTATAATGCACCTAGAGATCCAATGGCCAACGATCTGATGCTCTATAGCCTATGCTCAACATCAATTTGGAATTATCTAGGGATTATACCCAACACTCCCAATTCTTATAATTCATGTGTTTTAGAGCTTATCCTCAACACAAAGTATCATAACTCATGTGATCCAGAGCTTTTGGTCAACACAAAATCTAATCAATTATGTGATCTAGAGCTTGCACTCAACATAAAATCTCATCAGTCGTGTGCTTTAGGGTTTTCTCCCAACACATTATAGAACTTAATCACGCATTCAACCTTCTACAAATTTTATCACAATAATCATATCAGTACATGCATTAAGGTAAATCACATAATACATCAGTATATCGTACTAAGACTATAATCTTTGTCCATATGGGTCCATGCCCAACATATACAATCTCATATATGATAATAAAACATATTCATCAGCTTACACCCAATATATGTAACTAATCAACATAAATCATGTGTAGTGGGGCCTTATCCCAATATACAAACATTAATATCAAAGTGACATATGTGAAATGGGACTCATGCCCATCATAGTTTAAGGTCAAAATTTGAGATATTACATCCCTCCTTGCTTAGGGAAACACCTTCCCAGTATTCGAGGGATTAGAAATGAAGTCATGAGATAAGCTAGGGTAAGCCTCTCTTATGGTGGCTTCATTCTCTGAAGTGGCCTCATCTGCCTGAAAGTGATTCCATTGCACTTTCAGGTAGACTATGGTGCACTTCCTCATTTTTACTTCTCTTTTATCCAGAATATGAAGGGATTTGGGTAGAAATTACCCTTCAGGTTCCACCTATAACAAGGCCCAATAAATAACATGTTTAGTATCATATACACATTTCTTTAATAAAATTTGTGTGGAAAAAATTATGAACCCTTATATAAGTGGGTGGAGCTAATTAAAATTCCACTGGCCCTTTCTCGACCATCATCTCAAACAGTCTACAAAACCTTGGTTCCAACTTTCTGGATCTTCCAAAGCTCAATGAGCTTCTCTTAGTTTTTAGTTTTAAGTAAACATGTTCATCGATCTGATAATATTTATATTTTCTTTTCTTGTCTACGTAACTCTTTTGGGAGTATTGCACTCCTTTAAGGTTTTGTTGTACCTTGGTGACTAACTGTTCTAGATCCTTTAGTAAGTCTGGCCCTAACATGAGATAGTCCATCGAGCTATCCCAAGTAACCGCTATTCTATAATTCCTTCCATATAGTACATCGAAGGGACTCATATTGATGGAGGTCTGGTATCTGTTTTTATATGCAAATTTTGCGAGGTGCAGATAATCCTCCCACTTGGTGGGATTGTTCATAACATACATTCTAAGCATGTGTTCAAAAGTCTGGTTTACCCATTCCATCTTCCCATCTGTCTGGGGGTGGTAAGCAATACTAAAATTTAACTATGTATCTAAACTGGAGAATAAATATATCCAAAAGTTACCAGTAATATTTGTGTCTCGATTCGAGATGATATCCTTGGGTATCCCATGCAATATGAATATATCCTTCAAGAATATGTCAGCAATGTGAACTTCCTTATACGTTGAATTAACTGGGATAAAGTTTGTCTCTTTAGATAACTTGTCAACCACTACAAATATGGAATAATATTCCCTTTTGTTCTTTGGTATCCATGTAATAAATTCTATACAAATGACCTCCCACTTCCATTTTGGAATGGGTAAAGGTTGAAGAAATCCCAAAGGTTGTTGGTGCTAAGATTTGACTATTTTACATTCTTGACATTTTGTGATAAATAATGCTATGTCAGCCTTTAACTTAGGCCATAAAAAGTGTTTCTTTATTGTTGATATTATACTTTGATATCTTGGATGCCTCTAGTAGGGTTTACGATGGAATTCCATTTGGATGTTGGACCTAATGTCCCCTCTTTCCGAAACATACAATCTCTCTTTGGACCACAATAGTCTAGCCTAATATACCTTATACACTTTTTTATTGTTGAAAAAACCTATCCTCTTGGATATTTTTGTGGATTTCAACATATAAACGGTCCATTCCATTTTCCATCTTGATCCTATTGTGCAAATCCGAATAGATTTTCCTTAATGTTACCTCATATAACATATGAACTTGTCGACTTAAAACATCAACACTTTTATTCTCCTTTCCATTGATATTATCTAATTCGAAATCGTACTCGCTAAGGAAGGAAAACTATTTGTCCTACCTGGCATTTAGATCGGGCTGGTTAAGCAAATACTTCAGACTCATGTTCTCCATCTTCAGAAGAAAATTATTTCGCATGAGGTAGTGCCTCCACATATTTAAGTCATGGATAATGGCTGCTAGCTAGGGATCGTGGGTGGGATAATTTTGTTTGTGTTCCTTTAATTTCTGCGACTCGTAATAGATCACACAATCATTCTGCATGAGGAATCCTGCAAGTTCTTCTTTTCTGGCATATGTGCAAAAAAATAAATCCCCATTGGGATCCACAATTCATACTATCGGTGGAATAAACAAAACCTGTTTAAGCTTCTGAAAACATTCCTCGGACTTGGTTGTCCACAAAAACTTGCTTTTCTTCTTTTGTAAGGAAGTCACGGGACAAGAAATCCTCAAAAATTTATCAATAAAATTTTGATATTAATCTCCTAATCTGAAAAATGTCCTAATGTCTGTGACACAAGTAGGGGTAGGCCAATCCTCTATGGCTTCAATCTTTTCTGGGTCAATGACTATCCCCTTCTCGAAAATGATGTGACCAAGGCACTGTATCTGTGGTTTGTAAAAATCAAATTTACTAAACCTACCATAATGTTGGTGTTCCTATAACACTCGTAGTACTATGCGGAGATTCTAGTCATGTTCTTCTTTACTCTTTGAGTAAAATAGTATGTCGTCTATAAAGACCACTACAAACTTATATAGGTATTTACTGAAGATATTTTTCATCATGCACATAAAATTTATTGGTGCATTGGTTAACCCAAAAGGCATTACTACAAACTCATAATGGTCGTATCACATTCGAAACAATATTTTATGTATATCTTCATCCCGGATCTGCACCTAATGGTATATAGACCGCAGGTTGATCTTTGAAAATATATTTTCTCCTCCGACTTGATAAAAAAGGTCATCGATCCTATGGAGTAGGTAACGGTTCTTAATGGTCATCTTGTTAACTTGGTGGTAATCGATGCACATCCGCATCATACCGTCCTTCTTATTTACGAATATTATATGTTCTCCCTAAGGGGAAACACTCGGTCAAATATAACCCTTCTCAATTAACTCTTGTAACTGCAACTTGAGCTCCACCAATTCTAGTGCACTCATGTAGTATGGGGATTTTAAAGCCGGCAGTGACACTAGTTTCATCTCTATGGAAAAAACTAAGTCTTGTTTTGGTGGTAATCGCAGTATTTCCTTGGGAAATAAATCCTTAAAGTATACGAGAACCAAAAAGTCCTCAATTTTCTGTTCTCTCTCAGCTCCTACATCCTGGAGTATTATTGCAAATAGTTTGCAACCATTCCTTATAAACTTCTTCGCTTGTAAGGTAGATATTTGTCAAATGGAAACCTTCTTAGGTATGCCTTGAATATTTGTCTAACTCCCTTGGTTATTCATACACAAGATTCATTTTTTAGGCAATCAAGCATGACATGGTGTTGTTCCAACCAATACATGCCAATAATTACATCGTACGATCCTAAGGGTATGATATTCAAATCTATTTTAGAGGGAAAAATGTTCAAGTTTACCGCACAGCCTTTCACTATTTCTGAAACCTTTTTTTTTGTTCCAGTGGATAATTTTACTAGCCATGGTTTCTCATTTTTTACTTTGTCTATTTTACATGTTTCAACAATCTTGGGTGATACATAGCTACGACAAGCACCAAGATTAATCAAAATTGAAATATCAGTGTTTGAAAAATTACCTTCTATTTCAGCCATAGTGGCATGCACGTCTTCATGTCAGCCATCAAGTGCTGCATAAGTCCTCGGTGTGCTAGCTATGTCTTCTAGAGTTGGTCCTTCTTGTAGATTGTGAAATACTCTGTCACATCCCCAACCCTTACTCAGTAGAGAGGACGTGACTAACATCTAACAACCCAGGTAATCTAAACCCCATGAACATAATATGAAAATTGTTTTGAAATAAAACATTCATAAGTATAAACAGATGCATAATGAAATGTACATGAAATATACAGTGGAAGAAAACCATTCGTTCAGCACATTCACGCATTCAACATGTTCATGGTAATTTCATAATAATGCATAAGCAAATATAGTTGCAGAACTAACTTTACAAGGGAATGCTTATCTTTGAAAGAAACTCATTCTACAACCAGCTATGTCGCTACAACGTTCCACCCAACCATTTGCTAGTGTACTCTTTAATCTCTAAGAAACAATGCCAACCCAGATCTAGGCATGATCTTCCCCAAGGAATACAGAGCACTAGAATACTTCACCCATAGCCAAGGATTCAATTAAAATTCAGTCAAGCCAACACAGTTGGGTTTATTAGGCTTACACAAGAAGTTTTTTACACTTAGCCAAATTCACATGAGACACAACCAAGACAATAGATGGGTTTATCGGGATATGATCCAATACATCCTTCCAGTTGGGTTTATCAGGCTGCTAATGAGGTGGAAAGATAGATTGCTAAGCTAGTGAGCTCAACCCTATAGCTATGAACAACCACACCAGATCTAGCATAATTTGTAAAAAACTACACACCCAACACAAGGAAGCATTCCCTTCTCTGCTACATAGTCTCTCAGGCCATGCCTTCCCTTCGAGTGCTATTCAAGGCATTTAAAGAAGAAAACCAGCCTTCTAGATTGGTCTGTGAGGTTCTTTCACACACTAGGTTTATCAAGCAAGTCTAGACTCTGTTTCCGTTCCTTCAATCAATTCAAATGCTAAATGTGGATGCACACATAGGGATCTCAGTCCTGGGATTTATTAAAACGTAGCAGATGTTAGGGATTACATACACACACAGAAATTTATGAATTTCTGAACGTTGTTGGTGCCAGATCAACAGCTGCAAAAATAAATACCAAAATGAAAAACATTGCCGGTCTTTCAACTCAAATACCCAAAATCGGATTCAGGGCATTCCTTTTCAGTAAAACGACTAGCAGACTGGGGAAAACATGAGAGAGAACAAAAATTGCTGAACAGGGGAAAAATCATAACAAAAAAACCAAAATGTGAAAGGAACTAGATTGCCAGACAGGGGAAATTGCAGAAAGGTTTAGACTGAGAATCATTTTTGCTTCATGGCCCTTGTGTGAATGCCTAATTGGTTTTCCAAATTTTTTTTGTTCATTCCAATTCGTGAGGGAATTTGAAACACTGTCGCATGAGGGAAAGGTGGTTGTTTTTGGTGTTTTCTTTCCCAAGAAATTCAAAAAATGTTTTTCCCAATGTGGGGGTCAGCCCAATTCAAATTTTTCAACTCTTCCAATCCCCCACTCCCTTATCCTTAGGAAAAATCATGCCCTCATCTCATTTAGTTGCATTGACATAGCCGGTTGTGGGTTTTAATTAAAATTGCAATTTTAACATAATGTTTAGCTGTTAATGTTTAGCTAGCATAAAAAAATACCATCGGCCACACCTTAATTGCTGAAACATAATACTAAATCGATGGTGGGTCTTTTTCGTAGCTCCACACCATGATTATTTACATCATTTATTTCAATGCAATGGGGTAAAAATCAGGGTGTTACAGACTCCACCAGTCTTGTTTAGAAAATATCTAGCATAATGGGGTCCTTGGAATTTCCAACAACTAACATGTAGCGGGGCACCCTTGGATCCTCTTTTTACTGTTGGTCGATTGGTATTTTTTGCAGCCACATTTGTCTTTGTAGCTATCTTGTTGAAGTTTCAGTTGGCTGGAAAACTGTTGTTCCTGTTTTCTATATGGTGGTGGTTTAAAACCGGGTTTGTGGTTTTCTGAGAAGGTCCTAGACCTATCTCGACTTATGTTTATGTTATACTACCTAATTTTTCCATGCTCATAACAAAGCTTAAATTTTTGTAAGGTAGTGTCCAAATTTTTTGGCATGTCAAACTCAATTCTCGCTCAAAAATTGGGAGGAAGACATCCCAAACACTGTTGCATATTCACTTTTTCATCATTTATGTAAGGAACGTAATGTAACAGATCCAAAAATATATTAATGATGGCATCCATGGTCATGGAGCCAATTCTTAACTCATGGATTTCTTTCACCTTCGTGTAAAAGAATCTCTCATATGTGTATTTCTTTTGAAATATTCTATGAAAGTTAATCCATCTTATTTCTTTTACTTCATCATTTTTGGTGTGCTTTAGGTATTTCCACCATCGAGATTATTTTCCATGTAAATTATACATGGCTAGAAGGGATTTCATTTTAATAGAGTAGTTATGTACTCAGAAGTATTTGGTCATACCTAGAATCCACTCTTCATATCTCTCCCCAATATTCATCACTCCTTCAAAGGTTGGGAATTTTATCTTTTGAAATTATCCTTGGAGTTTATCATCATTTTTCTTCCTCTTTCTCCAAGGAGAAAGTGAATTATCACTTGAAAGAATGTGATAATCTCTTTCTGGAAGCTCAGGTGTCACTACAACAAAACCATGTGATTAGTGTCTCTTTTTGCTTCCTTTTTTTCCTCTAGACCATCTTTCAATGTATTTCTCTTCATTTTTTAGATAAAATGGTGCAATTTCATCGGTTGGTGCTAGTTTCGGAATTTTTTGTGTCCTTTTCCTAAATCTGGTGCAAATTGTGGCGTAATTTGCATCGGGTTTTGCACCTTATTATGCGCCAAGTTTTGCATCAGGTTTTGCGCCATGTTTTGCACTTAGTTTTGCACCTAATTTTGCGCCTAGTTTGTTCATATACTCTTGTTGAGCCCCCTTTTACATCCATGTTTGCCTCCACTTTTACACCCATGTTTTCATCCACTTTTGCATCATTTTTTACATCCTCTTTTCCATCCACTTCTACATTTGTTTTTTCATCCTCTCCTGCGCCAAGTTTGCATCAAAGTTTACAGCATGTTTTGAGTCTAGTTTTGTTTCACCCACTTTTGCATCCACTTTCGCATCCATTTTTTCCTCTTATTTGGCACCCACATGTGCATCCATTTTTACGTCTTTTCTTGCATCTACTATTACATCCACTTTTGTTGTGTCCCAATTCACACCCATTTTTGCACCTACTTTTCCACCCACTTTTGCTTCAACTTTTGCATCCACGTTTGCATCGTTTTTGCATCTAAGTTTACATCAGCTATTGTAGCCCTTTGTGCATCCATTTTTTCATCGGGTTTTGCATTGGGTGTTACATCTAATTTTGCATCTAGTTTTGCATCCAATTTTGCATCTACTTTCGCATCCAATTTTGCATCCAATTTTACATCCATGGCTGCATCCACTTTTGCATCACTTTTTTCATCGTGTTTTTCTTCCACAATTGCATCATTTTTCGCATACACCTTTGGTGCACCCCATTATGCACCTACTTTTGTTGCATCCATATTTGTATAATTTTTTGGATCCATGTTTTTATCTAGTTTTGCATGCAGTTTTGTGCCCAGATGTTGAATATGCCAATGAGGATGTTGATTATGATATTGAGGATGGATATGATGATGATGATAATGTTGTTGATAATGATGAGAATGATGACAATTATGATTAATATGATGATGATTATGATCATGAAAATGATGTCATTGGCGATGATTATGATGGAAATGAAATGAATGATGATGATTGTGATGATGATGATAATTTTGATGATGATGATAATGACATTGACGAGGTTGGCGATGATTATGATGGCAATGAAATGAATGATGATGATGGTGATGATGACAATGAAAATGATGATGAATACAATGATAATGATGATGTTGATCATCTTAAAAAATAAAGTTGTTATTTATCATGCATAAATTGTATGTGTCCTCGATGACCCTTTCCCATTAGTCACATTTTTTGGGTAGATGTTATTTCTTATGCCAAAGGTAATGATGAATAATTGATGACAATGTCAATAATCATGATGATGATGTCAACAAAAATGGCGATGATGATGACATGAATGATGATTAAGATTATGCTAATGACTATTGTGATAATCATGATGACAACGACAATGACAATGATAACTATGATGATGACTATTGTGATAATCATGATGACAATGACAGTGACAATGATGATGATGATCATCATCACCATCATCATTTCCATCATCTTCATCATCAAAAATAGCATCACTATCATTGTCATCTAGTTCATCATCGTCACCATTTAAAGCATATGCGATATGATTACCATTTAAAGCATGCACAAAAAATGGGATATGGTTACAATCTTAAGCATGCATAACTTATAACTTTGATTGAGAACATTTTAATCTTGGAGCTTGTAGTGAAATTGGGTTTATTTACCTCTACCAACACTTTCTTATAAGGATCATCATCATCATCATTATTCATGTCAATCCTATCATGCTTAGGGGTTTTTTACATGATGCCATGTGCATGGTATATGGATGACCCTTGGATGTGTAGTAATATATATAAACATGTTAGGTGGCTTGTTCATTTTTTTATAGACCTCATTTTGTTGCTTAAGTATATTTTCTTATTAAAACAATGAGGAACTATGGATCTTGGTGACTTCTTCATGATAGACATACAAATTTCAATTTCTTGCTTAAGAGAGTGATTCACTTTGGAGGATGCACATTGAGCCAGTTGGAGGAGGGTGTTGAACCCTAAATGGAATCATCACATAGTCTATTGCATTGATACTTGTGCTTTACTTGAGGATTCTTAGGTTGAGGGAGTGATCATGTAGGTGGAGTGGACCTATTGGAGCACATGAATTAGGATGATAGTTGTATCTTTGGAATCATATGAAGGCATAGTGTTTGACCCTTCTTGAGGAGCATTCATGCCCAAGAGCCTTTATTTTTGGATCTCTTAACCCTGGAGCTTAACATTTGTCATTTGTAGAGGTCACGTAGAGGTCACCCTTCACATGGGGGGCTTCATTTTTTTATAAGTTTTATTATAAAGGATCAATATCACTATTATATTATTGGCCTATCTCATATATTATATAAATAAAGTTAGGAGAGATTCATCTCATATCATCATCATTGTACTTACTCTTTGTATTTATTTTGTAGAGGCATCATGTAGGGTAGAATATTTTAGGGATCATGAGGAAACCCTAGGAGAAGATGAGAGAGAGAGAGAGAGAGAGAGAGAGAGAGAGAGAGAGAGAGAGAGAGAGAGAGAGAGAGAGAGAGATTATAAATGATACTCAATCTTACTACTAATGAAGAATTTTTTTGAGATAGTTCTTCAAAACACATTTTAAAAGGAATGTGATGAAGTTGTTATCGTTTCCCTGTTGATTCTTGGTCTAACACTAAATCACTCTATTTTTTTTTTTTAATATTAGGCGAAGAAATAAAAGTTGAATACATGAAATTTTATTTAACTCATCAAGAAATAAATAAAAGTCCATATTTCCCATGAATAAAACCATAATTGATTAAAAGCTCTAACAAAAATTCTTTGTTTCATTACTCAAGATAACTAAGAAAGCTTGGTATTAGTACATTAATGATTCTTTGTAATGATTTGTTTATATGTGGGAGGCTGTAGGGGTTGATTAAATGAATATGGGTTTATTCATTTAAATTTTCGAATTTGAATGAACCACCCACAAAACTACCTCAAAACAAACTCCTAAATAATGTCTTCTGTTACGCTGCACTTGTACCCAATGCACCTTCGGATGTGCCCCAGGGAAAGAGAGGCCATTTTTCCAACTTGGATGGGTGTTATTAATCAGTGGTGGTCATGGTCGGGCCCTTTTGTCCTTCCTTTAGGAGTACTATGGATTAATGGCACTATTGATTTCCTTTTGTTTCCAATGTTAAATGTGTAATGAGTGAAAGACCAATTCAGGTAGGTTCTCAAATTCACCTCACTATTCTCTCATTATCTATATGCATGAATAGAGTTGATCTCTAACCTTCACATACTTGATTGGTGTAAATATAGAGGCCTAATAACAAAGATTAGGTTGGGGTTTATATGAACATGAGATGATGTCACAAAGAAGCTTTAGGTACTCATATAAGTTTTTTTTTGCCCCTTTGATTGGTAAATGAACTTTTGTTAAGGGAATGAGTCTACCTTTAATTATGATGACATGATTTATGGTATCAATTATGCTATTTTTTCTTATGACTTTTGTATCACCTTATACATTAAGATATGGTGCATTTGTGCATCCTTAAGGGATTTGAGATATCCACTTGGCTCAATTGTGATTTCCCTTGTTGCTGACATAAATGTAACAATGTATTTTGGAAGATTGAGCTCAAGGGTTTGCGTTGAAAGTGTTATAATTTAGCTACTCAAAGGAAACTTACTTGATAAAGAAATTGGTGGGACTTAATGAGAACATCAAGATAGGATTTGGGTTTGTGATATGAACACAAAGAAAATCATCTCTTGATGCCATACGTTCAACCACTACCTACAAAAACTTCAATCACTAAGTTAAGCTATGCCCACAAAATTAAAACTCAATCAATAGTGTAAAATTTAAGAAGAACATGGAAATAAAATATGTTTATGATGTGTACATATAAAAAATCACCTCTTCACATGATGAGCTTAACCCTTACCTCCAAGATCCTTTGTAGTTACACCAAAGCATTAGAGAAAATCTATGAAAAATTAGATTGATTAATAATGTCTATCAACAAGCAACAAAGTGATCATACTTATATTAATATAGAAACCTGAATTAAAATAGGAGAATAGGTATGATAGTAAATATACCATTGTAAATATAATAAGTATTTCTTAAAAAAAAATGAAAAATAAGTAGCAACCAAAACTTTTGTACTTGTGTTACACAGTAAGAATGAAAATGATGTAAATATAATAAGTATTTCTTAAAAAATTTAAAAACTAACTAGCAACGAAAACTCGAGTATTGGTTAAAAGACACTAGGAAAGAAGATGGTGTGTTAGCATGAAGTCCATGGCGACCTAGGGAAAGCTCCAACCCTTCGATCGAAGGATGTTCTATTACATTCTCTTTCCCATAGAATGAATTCCCATCCTCCATACATTGAGTGTTAAATAAAATCAATATCGTGGCCTGAATATTTTGTTCATAGCTGGGCGGTTTTACCTTCAGATAGGATGACGACGATTGGGAGAATATCTTGGGGCAGGCAAGGACTACAATGGATTTGGTCTCTAGAATAGCCAAGCACGAACTCAACCGATGCAATGCAAGATATTTCTCTATCTCCATTGTCCCACCGGTGTTCATTGACAATAATACACGCATTATTTTCCAGGGTGTACATTGGCAAAAATGACACTTTTCACATAGAACAAGCTATCGAATATGGCACAAAAATGGTATGTGTGGATATCTCAACTCCATTTTCTCTCTTCATGCCTTTTGTATTTATTTTTGTATTGGGTGTCGATCCTTGTCTTTAAATATTCCCTCTGAGTCCTTGGCTTCCTATGAATCAAACTATTAAAACCTCAATTACACATATACCATTTTACCACAACCTTTTAGAACACTTGCTAGTCCTTATTGGGATGAAAAAAAAGACAACTAAGGGTATAAGTGGAATAAAGCACATTTGGGGTGTTTAAGGAATCATGAAATGAAAAATGTAATGTGTAGTAGGAAATTGTTGGCTAGGATTGCATGGCGATTGTCTCCAATGGCTACCAAGAGGCCTATATCCCCTCTAGGTGACCAACACCTATTCTCCATTTCACTGATTTTAACTATCTTGTAATTAATCTTTCAATTAAATTTATTTTCCCTCGGTTGTAGCAAGTGTTCCCAATAAACCACCGATGTCCTTATCCAACTATTTATCAACAACAATGGTGGTCGAGAATCCATTCAGGTTTGAGAAGTACAACGACCACATCAATGATATAGTATGCTTTGAACATTTACTATTGTTTCGTCTCAGTTTATGAGCCATACTGCATTTGTTGTGGTTCCTCACATGCAATATTAGTCTAATTTTCTACCCAGGATTCCACCTTTAGATATAGGAAATTAGAAGGAACAAGGACAACACTCTATGCAACCCTTTGTGGATGCATATTGCTTTTTTTCTAGTTTAATGCTATATCTAATCAACACTAGATTTGTAAACCATTAGTTAACATTCTGTTTATATGATTGCCCAATCTTCAACTTTTTATTGCCAGTAAGACAAAATAATTTTCTTAATGTACAATAAATTAACTGTTAAAGTTTTAGGGTTAGGATAGGGTTTGTAATATGAAATCAATTTTTAAAATTTAATGACAAACAAAACTAAAACAAGGTTAGATCCAGAAAAGTACTGCTGCAAATAAATTCAAACATAATTTTCATCTCTTTCAACTTTAACACTCCATGGGTAATTGTGTTAAGATTGGTCCTTGAGACAATTTAACAAATTCCATGTACAGTAACCATATTAACTGATAGAACAATAATGTATAGGAATCTGTAGTAAAGAAAAATATAAATACTAATCTTGGATTGTTTTAGATCAGCCTTATACTCAAACACTCTTAGGTTCTGGACTTGTCACTGAAGGGACAAGTCAGCTAGGTGAACAAATGACATACCTTTAGAGAGAGAGGGTGCTTAAGAGAGTTATAGCAGTAAGAATAAAAAGATCAGATTCTTGGTCAAAAGGAAGAGAAACTTCAATATTTAGCAGCACATTAGCAGAGGCACATAGTCATGCATAGTACAGTCACACTAGTGAAGAGGACAGAGTAATTCCAGCACATAGTTGTACCCAACAGAGACACAGTCATGGTGGGTGAGAGACACATAGTCACACTAAAAAGTGACTCACTGTCACACTGGAAGGTGACACAAAATCATGTTGGAAAGTGTCCCACAGTCACACTAGATGAGAGACACATTCATGCTTGAAGGTAGAGCATGATCACACCGAGTATACAATCATGCGGGTAGGGAAACACAATCATGCTTGAACTGGATGGACACATAGTCATGCAACCAAGGTGGACACATAGTCATGCAGGAAAGGTTGACACACAGTCACGCATGCAGGGTGGACACAAAGTCAAGAAGGTAGGGTGGACACAGTCACATTGGAACACAACCACAATCACGCTGGCAGGGTTCACGGCCCAGCCCTAGGGCACATACTTACAGCCCATCCTCATGACCCATAAAGGAGAAATTATAGTCCATTACTAGAAAAGGAAACATGGGCCAACTAGGATAGAAACCGATGTCTTGCAGATAAATAGAACTAGCCCTCCATTGGTTGACAAACATACAAGAAGGCATCGACTCGTGCCATCAAATCTTGGATCACTAGCATAGAGTATCAGCCATTGAGTAGCATAAAATGTCGGTGCCAATAGTGTCGTTCAGTAGGAGCTATTGAGGATTAGCAAGTAGCTGTTGTTGAACCACCATTGAGTAGCCCCCCCCCCCGTGATATTAGTCCCCTTCAATTGTATTAGATCCTGTTAATGTATTTGTAACTTTGGAATGTATACACTTGTATATCTTACGTATTGTACCACAATTTTTATTTCCTGAAGTATCTGTAATGAAATTGTGTCATGTCATGCAACAATGTTCTTATTGGGGGATTTAATAATGTAAACAAGTCATGTAAATCCATTGAGGTTAACCCTCCATTGTAAGTCAGGGCAATAGTCTCCATAATTGATTCAAGGTTAACCCTCCTTGTTTATTGAAGAGAAATGTCCCCACAGTTGTAGGGCACTAGGGTTATTAGAATCTCCTAGAAAAGTCAGCCCTATTGATTTAATCTCAAGTCGGGTCATTAGTACCCTAGTTGTGGTTACTCGAGCCTACATAACTGGGTTAAATGTTAAGTGAACGAAAGAATATAAATAGAGAGTGAGACTCTGTATTTATCACACACACACTCACTCAACTGGGGCGCATACGTGAGAGAGAAGAATCTGGTATCATAGAAAGAGACAACTATTGTCGGAAATCATCTTTATGTTTTCGGGTTTTACTTTTTCCATTGGTGCTCATTCTATCTCTGAGGAAGTTGTGGGGTTTTCTCCTTTACGGTTTCCCCGAGGAAAATTCTTTGTGTCTCTTATCTCTTATTTTTATTTTTGTGCATGTTATTCTCTGAGATAAGATCCTAAGGTCATATTGCTTAAATGATAAAAATATAACAGAGCCAATGGATTTGAGATTTGGGGATCCCAGTGGATTAGAGAAATCGATAATCCCATCCCCATTGGATTCAATAAGCTCATTCCATTTGATTAGAGACCCCAGCCCCACAGAGTACCAACATATCCAGTGGGATATCCTTTTGGGACATCCTACTAGTGTTAACACTTATATTGACACTTAATTTGCATTGACTACTGGAATCGCAATCTAGGATCTCTTGTTGGCTCGACTATAGACAATTGACACTTATCAGCTATAATAGGGAACCCAAATGTTTCTTCGGGTTCAAAGGCACATTGCTCTACTGGGGTTAATAATTCATATTTTGAGTAAGCCAAATTGTTTAGTGAATCATGTAAAGTGATTCCTTCTATATCCCAAGTAAGGTGAAGTGGTAAAGTCTTGTAGAATAGGTGGATAGCATGCTCATAAGTAAAGGGTGAATAAGCAAGGGTGTAGTAGGATTTATTGTCAACTTTTAAGTGTTGTATCCATAAAGCATTCATGAAATAATATAGTGCTGATACGACAAATGATTCCTACCTAAAGCACTGGATTGATGCGTGATGAGGTAGGGAAAGTGAGTATGAGGTGCAGAACGGTAATAGTATATAAAAGAAAATTGAAGTAAGGATCAAAGACTAGTGGGTTCAAATTCCTGAATCGCAATGGATCCATAGTATTTTAGTCTCCATCCATAGACGAACTATAACACAAAGTATAGGTTCATTTATTTGTCCCCTTCCCATTGAGTAGGCCCATTGGATAGTAGTAGTTGTATACCTCCTATTTTGTATTGATGGGTAAGGATGGTAGTTGGATTCCAATGCTCACTTATAAAGCTATCATTTCTCTACTAGTATACATAATGCCACGTATCACTACAATATTTCAATAACTAATGCTTTACAATCGGTCTTATTAAAATGGACAAGTTAAACGTCTCTATGGCGTATCATCTATTTATCTTTGTAATATAGTGGAAAATGGAAATAAGTTACCTGGTTGTACATATTCACTTCTTTCGCTCGACTAAGTTCCTCTTTCCTTCATATTTTTTCTATAGGTATGTGAGGAGCATAGTCATCCCCCAGGTCAAATAGACAGTAGAACCCCATAACAATAAGTCAAAATAGGTTGAAAAAAGTTGGTACAATTTCTTCAATTTGTAAACACAGATGGGATTCACATATATTTACATCCAATATCACTAAACGGGGATTCGGATTCGGATATGAATATTATAATATTCATCAATGAGAATCAAATGATGAATCTCTTGACAAGAAATATCGCCATTTTTATCCAGGACAAAATCATGTGAAATACTAGTCCAAGTCTTCTAGGTTCTAGTGGCTTCATCCTAGAGAACTCTTCAACATAGGAGTCCTTTCCATGCCAACCTTTTAGGAAGATATATATCTTAATTAGAAATTGTGTTATATTTATTTTTCTAAGACCAAATCAAGTGACAAGCATGATCAAGATTCAATACATTTTCTGTATCACATCCATTGCTAAGTAAGTGTTTGAGACACTAATTTCCATGACATCTAAATTCTTCATAGTATAGGAAAGCCATCCATGTTGAAGTACTTCATCTCTACAATGTTGAATTAATTCATATCACATGATGATTTTATCTAATCCATGCAGAAGATATAATGCTTTTTGTGTATGAGAGTTGCTCTTATCTTCCCTCCACAAATTGCAGTCGGGATTTTAGTGATAGCTTGGATTTTTCATATTTTATTACACCTTGTCGAGGCTTACCTATACTATCTTTTAAGGGATAGTAAATTATGTCACATCACCACCCATACCTGTCATGTTGTACATCAATTCTCTAAATTCCAAATTTCTCTTTAACTCCAACAATTTATTACAATCGCTAATAGAGAGGAAAAATAAAAATCAAGAATTGTTCCACATGAATCCATGCAGATGGGTGTGTGTATATGTTTTCCATGTTAATTAGTTGTTCCAGTTTTAGTTGTTGGAGAAAATTCTATTGGAAACAACAATTATGAACAATTTGCACAATTAAACTCTCAAATTGAAACTTAACAATTATAGAAATGTGATCTCGCAACAAGTATATGTTGTCAAAATTTGACATTAGAATTTGTTTCAGGCAATTCCACTGGTGTGTGTTGAGGTGTACTTGAAAAGTAAGTTGTCACATTTTATTTATGTTTGTACTGTTTCAGGAAATTTGGGGTGTTTTATTGTTGGTTTCATGTATGGAATTCCCCTAGATCCTCCTTCAAAGTTCCTAGAAATATTAAGTTAGGGTTTCACTTCCATTTCACCCATTAAACACTTGGCTTTTTTGTTGTTGTGATATTATTCATGCCCATAAGTGTCTAAGATGGACCCATATTTATGAATTAGTGTGGTTACATGCTCTTTTTTATTTGAAAGAATGCCCTGGTTCATTTTTTGAGGCTGTTATGGGGCTAATACATAGCCAGAACTACCCATGAGGCCAATTCAACCAAAAAGAATTTCTACGAAAGAAATAAATAGTTTCTTACATGCGACTTGTTGAAACATAGGATAGCACACATTAGATTTCATTCACATTAGGAATGAGAATGCATAACAAGTGTTATATTTTGAATGTTACATATTAAAAATATTATTTGTATTTATTTTATTGAAAGAATGTAGAGTGTGTTGCTCAAGGAAAGGGGTGATGAAAGTTGGATTAACTGGTGGGAGGATGCCATTTCCTAAACTGTGGCATTTTTGGGGGGATATGAAACTAGATTTATTCTTTATGTTGCAAACACAGTAAATCTATCAAGGAGGAGATAATATATGTATCATATCTTTAACAAGAGAATCCCTTTGCTATTGTGAGGCCAACTTATACAACTGAACTTTGAACATTTCCTTAAGGTGTATGAACGACTATTCTTGAGTGACCCAACTTAGAGCTCGCTTGGATTGATTGAAAACTAGAGATAGTTCAACAAAATATTTCTTCAAATCCTTGGCCACCACATGGGCCACCAAGGAAGTTGGAGAAAAGATCCATGGACTCAAAAGTATGGGAGATAGGTCAACTGCTACAAGTTTATTTTTCAATCCTAGGAGTTAACAAAATAATGAGAGGTGGTAATGACTATGGATAATCCCTTTAGGGATGGGTCATTAACTGTAAGGGCTCTTTCTAGCTAACCATGGACTGTATAATCCCTCTAGGGATGGGCTGTGATCTGCTAGAAACCTTCTAAGTTTTATTTGTGATTGTTGGTGACCTCGTTTCTTGAGTCGTTGACTGTAAAGATTCTTCTTTAGGAAAACCTTGGATTGTGGTTGTATTTCCCAGCTGGGATGTGGACTGTGTACTATGGTGGTTTTTCACAAATGGGTCATGGACTGTATTGTTGATTTTTGAGCAACTTCAAGAGCCATTCTCTGGGAGAATGTAGGCACTTGGTCAGTTACCAAGTATTTGACATTGGGTCATCTTAATGCATCTTGGGGCTGAGGCACTTGGTTAGTTACCAGGTCATCCCTGGAAGCCCTAGACTAGATATAGGCAAGTGATAGACCTCACCTGTTGGTCAATGTATGATGGGACCTTCTCAAGGGACTATCCACCCCTTGTTGAAATACCCAACACTTGACCCTGGTACCATTGAGGAGAACACTATGAACCATGAAAAATATTCCTTATCTTGATCATGCACTTCAAGTTGACTTATATGTTCCTTGAATTCCACTTGAAGGACAAATAAACCTATTGAGAGTCCAATTACCCATAATTTTTGTCCTTGCATAAATACTTTGTACTATTGAAAGTCAAAAATAAAATATAAGGTCAAAAGCAAAATAGAATAAAAAGTAAAAAATATAATAAAATGGTTAAAAATAAAATAAAAGGTCAAAATAAAAAATAAAATTCAAAGGTGAAATATCTTGAAAGATAAAAGATTAAAATCCCTAAGGGCCTATCCTTAATCTTTGTACTGATATCACGATGTATAAATAATGTTCATTGTCATTTTGACAAAAACACGAAATCATCTTCAACTCTGCTATAGGAATTCACTGGGTTCTATATGTTGCTTACTCCCACGTGTGAATAGTCTTGACGCTTTGATGATTGAACTGTACCATGGGGCCTATATTGAAGCTACAACACTATTGGTTGAAGGTGTAAGGGCTGAGTTTACTTTCTGCTAATTGTTCCTCTACTATAGGCTTTATCTCAACCAATCCAAACTCAGCTAGGGCTCACGACTTCCATACCCCATCTCATGGCATCCTAGATAGGGCTCACGACTGCCTTATTCCAGCTCACGGTAGCCTTTATAGGTGTTTTTAAAGCTCTCGAATTCCTACTAGGGTTCATTTTAGATCTCTATTGAAAAGCTAACAGCCCAAGTGTGGCTTACACTATCAACAAAGGTGCATGAGGACAGGCTCTAAGAGTTAGAAGCACTTTTACCCTACAGACATCTTCAGTTGGGTTTTTTTTATCAGCACAGTATAGTATTGTTATTGTTCTTTTGACAGACATGCCCAAGAGGAAACATGGTAGTTTTTTAAAGGTATGCAATTTTCTATCTTCTATTTTGCAAACTTAGTCATCTCATTATAGGGAAGAATTTTTCATTGCTACGGTTTTAATTCCTTAAAAGGATTTCCCCAAGATAAATCTTGTGTATCTGTGCATGCTTGATCTCTTCTATTGCTGGTATCTATATTACATTTAGTTTATCTATTGTTGATATGTTTTTGAAAGATGGATAATTGAAAGGAAAGACTAATACTACTATCAAACTTAAATCCATGTTAAAATTTAACATGTATAAGCTCTTTACAGCTCATCGTGGACTAGTGTGGCCCTCACTTACTAAATCGTGACCTGTGTGAGCCCCATAAGGGTTGTCCTCTGACTACTATAATCTACCTAGGCTAGGCTGTAACTGTGCATTCCCTCTAGGGATGGATTTTCACTTTGTTTACTGTTGTAAATTGCGTTGTGATTTGCATGTGCCACTAGGGCTTGGTTTGTGACACCCTTAGGTTATTAAGTGAGGTTTTAAACTTCACCATACTCCTATTAATGAATCCATGAATCCATGAATCCAAGAAGATGTATATGTATATATGTTTTCCATGTTAATGAGTTGTTCTAGTTTTAATTGTTGGAGAAAATTCTGTTGGAAACAACAAATATGAACAGCTTGCAGAAGTAAACTCTCAAATTGAAACTGCACTAGAAACACATAATCTTGTGTTTCAATGGATGGACTATGTTTTAAAGTAAAATGACTATAGGCTGGGGAGAGTAAATATAAATTGCTATAAACTACAAATTCATGTTATAATTCTGAAAGACTCTCATATTATATAGAGAAACTAGTGAAAGTTTGAGGTATATATTATCTCTTGGAGATACATTTGTACTAAATGTCATTGAATACTAGGAAATCTCACTTAAAGCTAGAAGACAATTTGCATATTAAATTGGGTATTAATTTGAAAGGTTCTCTACATATTAAATTGCTTATACACTTCATAATGGTCCATGTCTCCCAAGTGGTGGAAAGAAATGAGAAGTAGTTGGAGTACAAAGGTATGGTATTTGCATTGGTTAGGGTCTTAATTCAAAGAATTCAGATTATGTAAGAGGAATGAACATGGCAGGATTGTAAGAGATATAATAGGTAATCAGTGACTGTGAAGCCCCTCTCTCTTTTACTACTGGCCCCTAAATTTACACACCTTCATAAAGGAATCCAATCAATACCCACCTTCAACACTTTTCAATACAATGTTTGACGAAATAATGATCCTTAAACCTACCATCTATGGTTGATTTGCTGTGTGTTTTATGACTTCCAAATACTATAGACATATCTCCATGAAAACCTTAGCCATTTAGAGGTAAATACAATGATCATCAAGGAATATTGACTGAAAGAAATAGTCCATGCCTAAAAAAGTAATACCATGATTAAGGACAATGTTGTTCTAGGGATCTTAACTACTGATGATGAAAATTAGAAAGATTGGGTTTGCAACAAATTTTTCTTGTATTTGAATATAATGAATCCAACTCTATGATTTCAGTTAAAGGAGTCTTGATGTTAGTTCAATCAACTGGTTAGGAAAAAGTGTTGACTTTTAGTTACAGGTTATATGACTCATATCAGTATAGAGCAACCACACTCTTCCATTTTCTACAATTTATTAAATTACGGGCCATTAGAAGACCACATTTAAGAGACAATATAAAACTATGCCTCACTTATAGTCATGTTATAAACAAGTATTCTCAAGTGTTGTAAATTAAAATCTAGAAAGCTCTTTGCATTGAAAATTATGTTGTTTTATAAACATGCACTACAAGGTAGTAGAGTATTCCCTTGGAAGAATACCTGGAAATAGGGATCTAGAATAAAATTGGAATTGATACCTTTTTATATTAAAACTCTAATTCTCCTTGATCTGATGGCTATTATTCAATTCAATTAGATTTTATAGATAGTTCAGAACCTTTTGTGACAATTTGAGCTAGTATGAAATTTTGTTGCACATGTTTGTTAATTTGTGCACAGAGAAACTACTACCAATAAGGATTTCTGATTAATTATGTTGCCAACCAGTGAGCAATATATTATTTTTATTCCTCCCAAATGTCCATTCAAAAAAATTAAGTTTGCATGATTGCATATTAAGTACCGATGCTGTAGATATGGATCTGCAGGAATATTTTCTTCAATTGAATAAAATATTAAATCTAAATGTATACTATTGCTAATTGGTGAAGCGAGTCAACTGAAGCTATTGTGGTAAATTGGATAATCGACAAGGTTTGAACTTTAGTTTAAGTTTCATGATTGATGAGTCATAATAGTAAATAGCATCCAGTCTCTTGTATTTTCCACAAAGCTTAGGTATCATTAGAGGAAATTTCAACTCAAAATGGGCCTCCTAAAATGAATTAATAAAATAATATTTATTAATTTTGGAGGAAGAAAAGAAAAAAATATTTTTTTGTTTGTATTTTTGACATATCTCCCTGTGTTTTTACTCAAATTTCGATCAGGAGAGCTCGTTGCATGCAAAATTAAATTCCGCATCCAACAAGTACCCACTCGGCATACTTTTGATGGACCCCACTACCCCAAAAACAAGAAATACCTGAAAAAACTGAATGATGACATCATCATTCTATTTTTTCAGGTATTTCTTGTTTTTGGGGTAGTGGGGTCCGTCAAAAGTATGCCGAGTGGGTACTCGTTGGATGCAGAATTTAATTTCGCAGNAATTTATATTAAAAAAGTGTTTAAGACCTATACGGTATTTCAAATTTAAATCAATTTCATTGGCTAAGACATGATGACATGGAATTTGAATAAAAGTTAAAAGGCCCATTTTTGAGTTGAAATTTCCTCTAATGGATCTTTCAGGGCCTTACACAAGCAGAGCTCTAGAATTCTAGCACCTTACCTAAGGAAAAATATTGGATAATACCATTGCATATTCTTCATTATATATCCTTAGAATTTAGAATAGAATACAACATTTAATATGGATTTTATAGTGTTATCACGGAGAACTCAATTTGGAATTTAAAAGGCGGAGAACTCTTTGTTGTTGAACAGTAAACTTGTTCTTCGAATACTGTCTACATATTGGAGTATGCTTGAGAGGAAATTGGGAAATGGGATCCAAAGTAAAATTGGGATTAATTATAAATCTATCAAAAGTTTCTTTTCTTTGGGTTCTGAAGGTTGAGATCAAAATCCACCTTGACAATTTGGACAAGGAGAGAATCTGAAATTGCTGGTGTTTATGCACAGACAATAGATTTCAAAAAATATCACTTTATCACTAGTGTTGAAGCAAACAAAAAATAAATATATCCTCATTTTGTCTCCAAAATGTCCATCCAATAGAAGTAGGATTGCAAGATTAAAACCCTCGGAGTTTTCCTAATCAGCAGAACCATCCACCCATGGCATGTTGCAAATAGGGAAGCCATAGGTTACAAGCTCAAATTTGGTTTCGTCCTTCAAGGTTAGAATCCATTATTGTAAGGATTGTATTGATAGCTTGGCTTTTCCAACTTTTATTACATCCTGTTGAGCTTTGTCAACCGAGGCTAGTGCAGTAAATTGGATAACCAGCAAGGTTTAAACTTTAGCTTATGTTGCATTCTTGATGAGTCATAATAGTAAATAGCATCCAGTCTCTTGTATTTTCAACAAAGCTCAGGTATGATCTTTTAGGGCCTTACACAAGCAGAGCTACGGAAGTATAGGACCTTACTTGAGAAAAAAGCTTGGATAATACTATTTCATATTCTTCATAATACATCCTTAGTATAGAATACAACATTTAATATGCATTTGATAGTGTTATCCTGAAGCACTCAATTTGGTATTTAAAAGGTAGAGAACTCTTCGTTGTTGAAGACTAAATTGTTCTTCGAAGGCCGTCTACATATTGGAGTATGCTTGAGAGGACATTGGGAAATGGGATCCAAATTAAAATTGAGATTAATTATAAATATATCTAAAGTTCCTTTACTTCGAGATTTTAAGGTTAAGATCAAAATCTACTTTGACAATTTGGGAAAGGAGAGTGTTATCACTCCAGGAAACTCCTCTAGGTTGTAGCTCGAGGATGCCTGGTAACTTAAACTATTTTTTAGGGTTTTTTGATATGGATCAAGACAGATAACCTATATAACCTCTCACTCTCAAGACATACATGAAGCTCACTCAATTACAAGGCTTTTAGTTACAACTTGTTCAGTAGTTTGACAAAAAGGTGCAGGGATGGAGAACTCACGAGGCTGGCAGACTTACACACATAACACATGCATATAAATGGATAAATCCTACTGAGGATGGTATTTAAAAATCAAATATCACTAAATAACCAATAGGATGACAACTATCAGCTTTTTAATAAATCGGAAACTGACCTAAATGCACATTCAGGCAATAAACACAGTAAAGAAAGAGATGGTTGAACAAATCACAACAAAAGAGCTTATATTTAGAATAAAACAGATGAGATGCTTGATAATGGAACAGATTTATAAATCCCCATAGTTGAACCTTTATTAATAAATTAATCATGGGCTTTATAGCCTTCTACAAAAATTACAAACCGTGGAAATCAGATTTGTTTACAGAAAAAATAATTGAAAGGAATAGTTTTCCAAGATTAGGGCTTTAAACCCTTGCCAACTATTTGTTTATCTACTGTGAAGATCTAGTTCACTGAGAAAATTTTAAATAATTGAAATGCTCACTGGTAACCACCACTGCTGGTTCACTATGAAATTGCCACCAACAACCAGTGTATCGTTGTTTAACTGATGTGCTTTTTCTTGTTTAATCCACTGGATTTTCTTTCTTGTCGCCGCAGTCCCTGATCGGGGATTTTTCTTTTAGCTCATTGGCACTCCAAGTATTAATGCTACCACTGTTTTGGTACTCCAAATATTAGTGTTTCCATAGTTTCAACGCTCCAAGTCTCAATGTTTAATCTGCCAGATTCTCTACCTTACCACTGCAGTCGCTGTTCAGAAGTTATGTCTTCGAGCACATCAGCGCCCTAGACCAGAGTGCTGTCGCTATTTTCGAGGTGAAATGAAATAAATTTACCACTGCCGAAAGTTGATTGATGATGTTGGAATCATATATTTATTCCTTTGTGTCGTCGACACTGTGGAGGAGCTTCGTTGTGAATTCGTCGATCTGTAGTCTGTATTTCTTCCGATTGCCGATGATATTATATTGTCGCGCTATTAGAAGATTTTTCATTTAGCAGAAGCCTTAGTCTATTTTTCTTCTGCCATTGTACCTCCCTAGTGGACTATTTCACCAATCCTTAGTCCTTAGAACCTCTGATCGCCAAAGTTCTCATTCGATCGTGGAAGCCGTAGTCTGTTTTTATTCCACCGTTGTCGCTCCGCAAAGAACTGAGACTCTGCAACGTCGGTGATCGAAACTCAAAACATCTTACCATTGGATATTTTAATCTCAATATCTTCTCCACAGTGGCAGAACTTTTAGCCACTATCTTCTCCACAGTGGCATAACTTTTAGCCACTATCTTCTCCGCAGTTGTGGAACTTTTAGTCACTATATTCTCTGATCACTATTTAAGAATGTTCCAATGGCAGTAAAAATTTTAGCAATACGCCTTACCACTGAAGGGGTCTTCCACCTGTTATTTATCTTCCATCTTTCGGTGGCTAATGAAATGTTTTGATCCTCTCCCAAGCCACCGAAGCTACAACTTTGTAAAATTTGAATAAAAAATAGAGGCTTTCAAAACTATTAGTGACATTCATATTCCTCATTGCGTGAATTAAATTCTTCATACGAAAATAAATTATCTTTGGAGATAACATCTGGCTCCTACTTGGGGATGGGAACCTCCCCATAAGGTCCCAAGAACCCCAGACCAAAATGCCTTTCCCTAAAAGAAACTAAGTAATTTAACACTATTCTTTATTATTCCATTGGGCATGTAGTATTATTCTAAAAGAAAAACAACCTACTATATACTAATTTACAATCATAAGGCCTACGAGCCTCAAATAAAATAGAGTTTCAGGAACTGCCCATTTACAAGGCCATTGAATACTTCTTCACCTTCTAGATTCTGCAATTTGAAGGTGTTATTTTCATATACCTAGTCTATAGCAAAATGACCAATCCACAAAGAGTCAAATTTTCCATGTTTCCCCTCATCCTGTTTGACAGCATCCCACTTGAGGACCCAATCTCCGACCTAGAAGTTGTTTTCCTTTGCGTTTTTTTCAAACATGCCCTTTATCCTCTATTGATGAGCTTCTGATTTTTCTATAACTTTCTCCCTGATTTGTTGTAACTCCACCAAATTGATCATACTTCTCATCATATCATTTGGTTCATCCTCCTCTTCCTGAAATAACTTTGCCACTGGAATGATGAGTTGGATACAAAATATGGCCTCAGTTCCATAAACTAGTTTGAATGGAGAAGTCCCTATGGATCTTTTATCTGTCACGCTATCATCCCATAAAGAAAACTTAAGCTTTGAATCGCAGCTTTTCTGATTTGTCTCTAGCAGTTTCCTGATGATTCTAACTAAGCTTTTGTTGGATGACTCAGCTAGGCCATTGCCTTGTGGGTAATAGGATGTGGATTGCACCAGTTCAATACCCATTGATTCACACATTCTAACTAATGCCCCAGCCTCAAAATCTAGTGAATTATCAGTTACTAACCTTACTAGGTAACGAAACCTGCTGAAGATGTTCTCATATAAGAATCTCATGACGACTTGATGAGTGGCATTTCTAGTGGGTACTGCTTCTATCCATTTGGTAAAGTAGTCAGTGGCTACCAAGATCCATTTATGCTGTCCACTAGAAGATGGATTTATTTCACCTATGAAATCCATACCCCATTGCTTGAAGGGCCCATTCACTATAACAGGCCTAAGGGGCAAGGATTTGAGCTGCTGCTTCCCTATAAATCTTTGACATTGGTCACAGGCTGATACAAAAGTGCATACATTAGCAAAAAGGACTAGCCAATAGTATCATGCGTTTAAGATCTTGTGGGCTGTGGTTTTCCAGTAGTGGTGGCCTCCACATGTACTTGAATGAAAGTGATGCATGACTTGCTCTACTTCCTCTTAATCGAGACATCTTAAAAAAATTCCAGACTGATCCTTCCAATACAACAAATTGTCAATTATGCAAAACTTAACAGATTTCAACTTAAGGGCTAGTGCTAGGTTAGGAGTAAGATCAGAAGAAACTTATAATTTTAGAAAAAATTAAATGATACCTAAGTACCACTCACATGAAGATATGTTCTCAGCTACTCCTGGACTGTTATTCTGATCTTAATTTAGTTCTGTTTCAACTGCTACGATAGTATGTACCTTTGCTGATCTGACACATGTGAAATTTATTCCCATCAATTCACAATTTTCTTTGGCCATGAGTTTGGCCAGACCTAATCCCTTTACCAACTTGGTGGGTTTCACCTCTACATCAAAATCAATGAGCTTGGAAGTCCACTTAGCTCTCTTCCCATCAATGCCAAGCTGAGTCAAAACATCCTTCACAGTAGCTGAAGGGACATATGCAATGATCTTTGCATGGAGAATGTAGATTCTGAAAGTCTTCGAAGATTTTATTAGACCATAACCCTGCTTCTCAATCGGGTCACACTTCAGCTCAACATCTCTTAGGGTTCTGCTAAAGAAAGCAATTGGATGATCAAGACCTTCATCATTCTTTTTTAATAGTACGACTTCCACTATGTCATTAGATGCAAAAGAGAAAATGTAAAAACCCTTGGTGTAGTTGGGACTAATCAGGGTTGGGGCCTCCATGATGGATTTTTTAATTTCTTCAAAAGAGTTTTTTTCTTGGATGGTCCACTTGATTTCTGCATCGTTTTTTAGCATGGTTGTTATGTGCTTTACCAGCTCGAAGAAATTAGGAATGAATCTCCTGGTGAATTTTATCTTGCCTAAAA
Source organism: Pseudotsuga menziesii (assembly GCA_001517045.1). Lineage (NCBI taxonomy): Eukaryota > Viridiplantae > Streptophyta > Pinopsida > Pinales > Pinaceae > Pseudotsuga > Pseudotsuga menziesii. The sequence continues at coordinate 191,870 of LPNX010089862.1, read as the reverse complement.
AGGACTGAATGTCTCTTTTTGACCTTGGTATTGATAGCTGCTTAATTGCTTCCACTCTTACCAGATCAATCTTTAAACCTTCTACTGAGACTATGTGGCCTAGGAGCTTTCCTTCATTGAGTGCAAACTAGGACTTCTTGGGGTTCAGTGATATTCCATACCTTTTGCACTTCAAAAATACTTTCCTTAAATGCTGCAAGTGGTCATGATAGCTGTGAGAGTAAACTGTTAAGTCATCCAAATATATCAACACAAATTTATCTTTTAGCCCTACAAAATCTAGGTCCATATCTCTCTAAAAATTATCCCCAACATTCATTAGTCCAAATGGAATTTTAGCATACATGAAGGTGACCTAAGGGGCGGTCAAGGGAGTCTTCTCTTGGTCATCTGGGTGCGGAGCAACTTGGTTGTATCCAGAGAATCCATCAAGAAAGGACATGACCTTGGCCCCTGAGACATTCTGTAGAAGATGTTCCATCTTGGGCAGTGAATATTTGTATTTTTTGGAACACTTGTTCAGGTTTCTAAAATCCACACACAACCTGATTTCTCCATTTTTATTTTTTACCACTACTAGATTTTCAATCCACTTGGAATACCTTAGTGGGATTATGATCTTGGCCTTGACGATCTTGTGGATCTCTTTCTCAAACAGTGGTAATAGGAGAGCGCTAATGGGTCTCATCTTTTGTTTGAAAGGAATGGTGTCCTTATCCAAAGGAATCCTGTGCTGGATGATGTTTGTGTCATATGTTATTAGGTCACAATACTCCTATTCAAAGACATCAACAAACTCTTTTATCAAACTGCAATATTCAGACTTTTTTTTAGCAGTCATCCGAGTGGATAGATTTATCAGTTTTGGATGGCTCTGGCTGCCTATGTTTTGTTCTTGGCTAGCAAGATCTACCTCCCTTTTGGCAGGATTGAAAGGGATTTCATTGTGATCAAACAGCTCTTCCAGTTGTACTAGACCTCGGGGTATGTAGTTTCTAGAAATTGGACAATATTGTGCTCACTCACTTTACCTTTTTACTTGCGCTACTTGGATTCCTCCATGTTAGGGTTTTCCTAGTATATGTGTATGTCAGGGAATTCATCCACTAACTCAAGGAATTTACTAAGCTCCCCATCATTTTCAAACACCCCTCAAAATTTTACATTGTCTGGTAGAGAGGGTCTGTACTTGACCTGAATGTCATAGCTGAGCTTAGGGAGTGAAGGAGGAACAAACATACTTGCAGAGACTGCTAGGGAATCAGCCAGGTGGTTCAAATCCCTAGGAATATATGATAGTTCAAAAACCATAAAGGAGTCTCTTAGTTTCCATACCTCCTCCCTGTAGGACTTCAATCTAATATTCTTCGTCTAAAAAGTGTTGTTGACCTACTGTATGATGAGTTCTATGTCCCCAAAAATATTCATGCACATGATCCCCATCTCCTTGGCTGCTTTAACTCCTAGCAACAAGGATTCATATTTGGCTACATTGTTTGTGGTTTTGAAATCGAGCTTATAAGATAAGTGAATGTTCTCCTTAGATGGGGAGATCAAGACGATACTCGCACCTGCTAAGTTTTGAGCACTTGCCCCATCGAAATACATGGTCCATATCGTTGTTGTGACTTATTCGGGCTACGGATGGGTGGGCTCAGTGAGCTGAATGGATGTCTGCTGATTATCATCTATTTGCAAGATACAAGACCCAAAATTGGTGTCCACAGCATATATTGGGTGATTCACTGAGCGGCTCTCCTTGCTTATGATGTATGCTAGCTGATTTTCCATGTATAGTCTCTTAGTTTCCCCTACGAACATGGGAATGGTGGCATACATGAGATCGATCTGAAGGGTGCTACCCAATCTTTTGCTCCATGACCGAGACAGCAAGAGGCCGAATTTTGGAGCAATATCAGCCACTATGATGTCCATCATTATGCTTTTCAAAGGTAGCTGAGTTAAGTTTACAGCAAGGTCTTTGATGAGGCCCACGCACTTGACCTTCCTAGAGTCGAAGGAGAATAAATCATGGTAGGGATTGGTAATGCTAAGGCCAATTTCATCCATCACAGCCTTTGGCATTAGGTTATGAGAGGCTCTTGAATCCAGCGGACAGTTATGGAGGATTTTATCATGGATGTTCAAGGATATATAGAATGGTGGGTAGGAGTCCTTTATTTCTTCGATTATGGGGCCTAGGGTTACAACAGGCTTGTCATCTTGCAGGTTCACAAAGTTGGTGTCATGGTGCACCTTGGGCTGAAGGGAATTCAGAATGGAGGTTTCAAATGCATCATTTGTCATCAACTCAATTAAAGGGAAAGGGATTTTCAACTTTTGAATTTCAGACTCAAGGTTAAAAGAATAATGCATCCTACCTGAAAACCTTACCTCATGAGGTGTAGGTTCGAGTTGGACTTGATCAGGTCTTGTTGAAGGTGTTGGTTTATGCAATGCTTTGGATGGGACTGCCACTTTCTTTGGTAGAAAAACAACCTTTCTAGCTGGTGTAGCAGGCAGCTTGACAAATACAACATTCTTCTTGAGGGGAGAAACCAACCTAGACCTCAGTTGGTAACCTCCCTGAGCATCAGCCTGATAGAAAGCCTCTTCAGTGATCTACTCATCAATCAGAGCTTCTTCATATTTTGCTTATGTCAGAAAAGAGTATTCCACCTCATTTTCCATGCAGTGGATATTGTCTTCATCTTCTCCTTCTTCTTCAATAAACTCTGGCTCTTCTTCTAATACAACATTTTCAAATGGAGATCTTCCCCTTGATTTCTCTCTCTTCTGAGAATCTGAACTGGGGGTTTCCACTTCTATAAGGAAAAAAATTTGCATTTCGAGGAGTGAAGTCACTTGCCCCCTTACCCCTTACCGGTAGATGTCCTTTTTATTTCAATTTAGACATTTCAACAGTATGGTTATCTAAAATTTTGGTCATTTTCTCAATCTTGTTCTCTGATGCAGAATCCCCACTATAGTCTGTTGGTTGCTTCCTCTTGTCTACCTTCCCTTTGACCTTCTGAGAGGCCGGAATGTTTGACTCTACCTCCAAGGCAGCATCCTGCATGAGTGATAAGCATGAATACCTCCTTTCCATGAGAAATAGGAAGAAGTTGGAGTCTAAGGAATTCACATAAGTTATCATAGCCGAGGTATCAGTGGGCTAAATCTTAGTGGGGATCTTGTAGTACATGTTGTTGAATCTCTTGGTAAAGTTGGAGACAGACTCATCATTTTCTCTTTTCAGGTTGCTGAATTCTGTGATATAGTAGATGTGGTCTCTCCTCTCTCCCCAATGTTTTAGGAAAACGTCATTTAGGGCCTCTATGCCTACCACTGACCTAGCAGGTAGTTCTTTAAACCACTTCCTATCTTGGCCATTTAGGATTTGCACAAAAACTCTAGTCCATACATCTTCATCTTCTCTATTTATATTTTCAGCATAGCTATAAAAATCCTCTAGATGTTGTTCAGCAGTGAAATCCCCTTCCTCGGTAAACTTAGGCATATACTTGAGGTAATCCTTGGTAGGCATGGCTGTGAGAGGATTTGGAAAAATTAGGGGTGCATACCGAGCTACCAAGATCCTTTCCATCTTGGACAATTGAGGGGTATCCATATTGGAAATGGGTATGGAGAGGGATGTGGAAGGCAGCACTGATGAGTATATTTGCTGAGAAGGCGGTGGTATACGTATCCCAGTGGAGTCACTAGGGATTGGATCTTCACAAGCAGTAGTGCTTGAAGATGCCCAAGGCCTAGATTTTTCTAATGTATCTAAAAATTTTTGGGAATTAAAAGTTTCAGTAGAAGAAATAATAGCAGAAAAATTTCTTGAAATACCTAATGTAGCATTTTGTGGAGCACTACTGGTTTGTCTTTGTAAAGCCCTAGCTTTCCTCAATATTTCTTCTTGATCTGAAATGGGTGTTTCTTGTGGCCCCTTTGGGTTTTCTCTGGTACTTGGTCTTGCTAAAGCCACCTTATGTAAATGGAGTCACCAGATAGATGATTACATCTGTAATAATGTCCAAGAATTGTCTATCATCAAAGCATGGATCTATGTTGTCTCCCAAGGAAGATGAGCTTCAATATCCTCTCCTCGGAAATGGCACCACTTTGTTATCACTCCAGGAAACTCCTCTAGGTTGTAGCTCAAGGATGCCTGGTAACTTAACTATTTTTTAGGTTTTCTTGATATGGATCAAGCTAGATAACCTATATAACCTCTCACTCTCAAGACATGCATGAAGCTCACTCAATTATAAGGCTTTTAGTTACAACTTGTTCAGTAGTTTGACAAAAAGGTGCAGAGATGGAGAACTCACAACGTTGGCAGACTTACACACATAACACATCCATATAAATGGCTAAATCCTGCTGAGGATGGTATTTATAAATCAAATATCACTAAATAACCAATAGGATGATAGTTATCATCTTTTTAATAAATCTGAAAATGACCTAAATGCACATTCAGGCAATAAACACAGTAAAGAAAGAGATGGATGAACAAATCACAAGAAAAGAGCTTATATTTAGAATAAACCAGATGAGACGCTTGATAATGGAAGGGGCTTATAAATCCTCGGAGTCAAAATTTTATTAATAAATTAATCATGGGCTGTATAGCCTTCTAAAAAAATTACAGACCTTGAAAATCAAATCTGTTTACACAAAAAATAATTCAATGTAATAGTTTTTCAAGATTAGGGCTTCAAACCCTTGGCAACTATTTGTTTATATACTGTGAATATATAGTTCACTGAGTGTATTTTAAATAACTGAAATGGTCGTTGGTAATCACCACTACTAGTTCACTGTGAAATTGCCCCCAATAGCCAGTGTATCGGTGTTTAACTAAATTTGTTTTTCTTGTTTAATCTGCTGGATTTTTTGTCTTGTCTCCCTAGTCATCGATCAAGGATTTTTATTTTAGCTCATCGGTGATCCAAGTCTCAATTCTACCACTATTTTGGTGCTCCAAATATTGGTGTTTCTGTAGTTTCAGCACTCCAAGTGTTAATGTTTAATCCGCCAGATTTTTTACTTTACTGCCGCGGACACTGATCGAAAGTTCTGTCTTCTAGCACATCGACTCCCTAGACTGGAGCGTTGTCACTTTTTCGGACGTGGAACGAACTAAATTTACCACTTCCAGAATTTGATTGATGATGTTGGAATCAGAGCTTTGTTCCTTTATTCCGCCGACACTACGAAGGAGCTTCATTGTGAACTCGTCGATCCATAGTCTGTATGTCTTCCGATCGCCAATGATATTCTATTGTTGTGCTATTGAAATTTTTTTCATTTAGCATAAGCCTTAGTCCATTTTTATTCTACCATTGTGGCTCCCTAGTGGACTATTTCATTGATAATTAGTCCTTAGAACCTCCGATCGTCGAAGTTCTCATCTGATCATGGAAGCTATAGTCTATTTTTCTTCCACCATTGCGGCTCCACGGTGAACTAAGACGCTGCAACGTCAGCGATCAGAACTCAAAAATTATTACCATTGGAGCTTTTAATCCCACTGTCTTCTCTACAGTGGCAGAACGTTCAGCCACTATCTTCTCCGCGGTGGTGGAACTTTTAGCCACTATCTTCTTCACAGTTGCAGAATTTTTGGTCACTATATTCTCTGATCGTTGTTTAAAAGTATTCCGATGGCAGTAAAAAGTTTAGCAATACACCTTACCGCTGAAGGGGTCTTCCACCTGTTATTTATCTTCCATATTTCAGTGGCTAATGAGATGTTCTGATCCTTGCCCAAGCCACCAAAGCTACAACTTTGTGAAATTTGCATAAAAAATAGAGGCTTTCAAAACTGTTAGTTACATTCATATTCCTCATTGCGTGAATTAAATTGTTCATACGAAAATAAATTATCTTGGGAGATAATAGAGAGGAGATATGAAGGTTTAGATCTGAAGGTGAGATCAAAATCCACCTATTCACTAGTACAAAATGAGGAATTAGCTACTAGGTGACTAAAAATTCTAGTCACCAAGTGTTTTTAAAGTGATTTACTACTAAATATGAGCAATTTTGATTGACCCAACTAGAAACGACTAAAATCAATGACTAATTTATTCATCGGTTAACAAATATGACTAGATAATAAGTGACCTAGTTAGAAATGACTAATTTAGTCACAGCATAAAAAATGACTAGCTAGAAGAATACGAATTAGTCATTTCTGTTAGTCGTTTTTAATTGTGTCATGGAAAATTGCAAATTTGACAATGTAGTGTAAATTTTGTAAATTTTCTACCTTCTATTAGTAATATTAGTGCCATGCACCTCGATATTCAAATATCCAACAAAGCAATTGCACGAAATATACATCTCAGCAATGAGAGAGTTCCCAGAGCATCTCCAAAATTAAGAAAGATACACTTAAAAATCCTAATAAGGGGTGGACTGATTAAAATGGTAGAACCTAGCCAATGTAGCAGAGACAAAATCTATAAGAATTAGGAGCACCTTAATGTAGCACAGGGAAGCCAATAGAGTCACAAGTGGAAAAATCCTAGACAATGTCGACCAAAGTAGAGAATCTTGAGTGGCTAACATATTCCTTGAGATCCTTGTTAGCTGTAACTACGTACCAACTATTCAATGACATGCTTATATTATGAATTTGTTCCTTCCCTTTAAAAATTAAAATGGACTTCATGACATCCTTCAACTCGACTTATTATCTAGGAACGTGTATATGTTAATAATTTCTATGTTAATGAATTGTTCCAGTTTTAGTAGTTGGAGAAAACTCTGTTGGAAACACAATATGTTCTATATAACCCTTCACCAACATTTTGAATCTACAGCTAACATAAATTATTCTCTTGCTCATTCTCCAGCATATTATAAGCGTCATAGACCGGCTGGGAGTCTGTTATATGGATCCCTAAACTTTCCAATTATAGGGTAAAATAACCAGTCTCAAATATAAACTCACCAACCTCCATCTGTTACTTCTCTAGTTTAACCAATATTGATTATAGTTCCTGACATCTCTTAGTACCAGATATTATAGTATACTGGTGAATGGAGTATATATGCAACTAGGACTTGTTACATGGCCTTTTCTAATGAGTTTTGTAAGGAAGGACATAACATATAATAACACCATTATTGGGATGTTATCCCTTAATAATGCCAAATATATAGCCATTGAATATGACTATGGTAGTGATATAGGAGGTATACCTAAAAGGAATGGAAGCAACATAGATCTTGTTTATAGGGGCAGTTTCTGCGGATATTATTTGTTTTTAACATATTGGGTGGGTAAAAACCTCTACCTCTATTAGCTTGAGAAATTAAATTTATTTTTTAATATCATATTACTTCCCCTTCCATAAATTTGATTTTGTTTCTTACTTGGAAGTAGAGGTAGTCAAAGTAGAGACTTAGCCATTTCTTAACCCTAATTGGGCTAGCTGAATAATGTTTTAAGGTACCAAAGGTTGCACTAAGATGTAAGAGAGGGGGTCCTAAAATATACCAAATCATATTTAGCTATGATGTAATAGACTTGTTTTATAAGGTGGTTTACTTTATAGTTTCTTCTGTTTGACTCTTCTTACTTCTATACATTTCATAAGAGTATGCAGTCCCCTGCATTATTTTTAAAGTTTATTACTTAATATTACAAGGACTTCTAAAAAACCTTTCATAGAGACACATTTAGAAATCCCTTTAAATATAAAATCCAACAAAAATCCCTTTCTTTGCCACACAATCCATTTAAATAATAAAGTCCCTTTAAATATAAAAATCAATATAGTTATATATATTATGCTTTAAATATTGAGTATTGTTAAAATTTATTTAAATATAATTAATTTCATTGGTATTAAAATTTATTTAGATATAATTGAAAGATTTATATATAACCATTGATTTATAATCATTTCTTACATTAGAATTGGGGTTGATTTTCATAGTTATTCATCCAAGTTAAAAACAAAACCATGGTTTTCAGTTTTAAATGCACCTTTCCAGGCGGTGTGTATAACCTCCAAAATGCATACTAATTTGCGAGGTGTGAAAGGTGTGAGTACCTCCTAAATGCATACTAATTTTCCATATGTGAGAGGAAGTGATTTTTTAATTTTGGTAAAAAAATAATGACGTATTTTTTATGTTTAGCTATTTTTATAAGTCGATGTTAATTTTTTCTTAAATTTTCTAGAGGTTGAACTTTAATGAAAGTGGTTTCTAAACCCAAATTTTAATTGCAAGTAATATGGATATGGTGGGTGTATATTGCATAATGTTAGAGGGTGTCATGTATGATTTGTCTTATATTTGGTAAATATTTTTATTAGATTTTTTTTAGTATATAATAAAAAATAATATTTTTATTGCTTAAAATTTTTAACAAAAAAGTATTAATGAAAAAATTTTACACTAACTTTTTTTTAATAAAACTTTATATGTTTTGAAAAATAAAAACCCAAAACGTAAAAAAACAAAAATTAGTCTGAAATTCCAACCCTGATAATCATCATGCCCTATGCCCATACCATTTGCAAGTCATGTCAAGGGCCAAACCACAAGACAAATCAGGTTTTGCTTACTTTCGACAACTTGTTTAGATGACATTTGATATCGGGTTGATCGGCTCGATGTCACATACCCCAATTTTGTAAAATTATGTAAATTGCTTTAATTTTATTCCCGAGACATTATGTTAAATTTAATGCTAAATAGGATTGATGACTCAGCAGAGTCAACAGAATTGGAATGTAATTCAGAATATTTTATTATTAATAAATAAATTGTGGAGACAACAGCATGGGAGAGCTGTTAAAAAGAGGTTACTAGTCAAACTGGTGGATGGAACTAGGTGGAAAGAAAAAGACAAGTGGAAACATCCTCAAACACTTCATAAGTTGCAGGTGGAAAATTCCCTAAATTTGGGGTCATGATCCCCCAAGAAAGTGGGATCAGAGCAGGTGGCTCATTAAATGACAGTTAACCCAAAAAGACCTAGGCAATCTTTTAAAAACACTCAATGAAGAGAGCTGAGGCTGCTCAGATATATTTCCAGAGAGAATTCATTCAGGTGAATGTTATTCAGGAAATTCATTGAGGAAGAGGGAAATACAGTAAGGAAGTTGTTCTAAGAGGATTGCTGCAGTAACTTGATTTTTTTTATTAGAACTATTTGGCTGAAGAGAACTGACTGATAGTTCTGAGTTAAAATACTGAGTTTGAAGACTGGTATCTGACTTTGCTGCACCTAGTTCCATCCAAGGAGACCATAGCAAGCTCGGGGGTCCTAAGGCGTCACTGTCTGATTCTCTCCAGGAGTTGGTAGGGAGGAACGACCTCCCATTGTTGTTGGTGTCCCAGTTTAAACAGGTTCTGTCACTTATCTCTTTATGCTTAATGAGTATGAATGGATGCATGTTATGTTTATATTATATGAGTGAAGAGTTAGTTAGTTTAGTAATGTGAGTATCTCAGGTTATTAGTAGTTAATCTATTGCTGAGTTAAAAAATTACTATGTTTTTCCACATCTGGGTTCACCAGACCGTACTCCAGCACGGTATCTCGGTATTAGGAAGTAGCATCCTTCTGAACCAAGCTTCTTACTTAGTTACTTTCAGTAACTACAAGTGTTTCACAAATTCATAAGTTATTTTCTTATAGTTTTTTTTTTTTTTTAAATATACTTCCTAGTACTGTATCTTTGTTTCTAGTAAATGCTACTGTAAAGGATAGATAGTAAAGGTTAGACTAGAATTCCTACCGTTTACTATAGAATTTTTTTCCTGGTATTTTAGATAACTTCATTTGTTAATAATTAACGCAAAGTAGGAACTAGTTTTATAATATATAAACACTACTGTCAACTATTCTGGACTAGAGGCTATGTATTTCCTTCTTTTATTAGCGACTGAGTTCAAATAATAAACAGATCTATTATTTCTTTAATTCAAATTTTGGTTAAAATGATAATATTGTACTTATAGAGTAAACCCTAGGTAGAGTTATTTTAAAAGTCTGTACATGTATACAAATAAATATTATAACTAAGAAAAAAAAATTATTTACAAAAGAAAATAAAGTTAATTAATAAGTACTATGTTCAATAAACTTGCGAAGATAAACTAAGGATATTGATATAAAATCTAAAGTATTCACAGCGAGCTGAATAGCGATATAACAGTAAATTTTTATGTAATATAAGAATAATAATACTATTAACATAGGTAGCATTTTAATTAGGAAAGTAAATCTTTTGAGTTATAGTGTAAGTTACTGACAGTACTCAGTTTAATTGCACAAAGAAGAATTTAAAACCCTATATTATTATGAGGGTATAAACAATGCAGTATTTACAATTTCTTACTATTAAGAAGATTAAATTATAAACTAGATAATAATTATTTTCAGTATACAAATCAAATATTTATCTGTGCAGGAGGAAAAGACAGAAGTATAGGATGCTCTGCGGTCGAGCTTAATTGCATATTATAAACTTAACCAGTAACCCTAATGTTACAGCCACCTCTTAACTTACCTTTTAATATTAAAAGAAATAAGAACAATATTATATCCTTCATTGTAATTTAGGGTTAAAACCCTGTAAAATCTATTTTATTTACAAGTAAATTAACTAATGGTAAAACTAACAGTAATTTATACTCATAGTTATATTTATAAGAATAAAATTTAAACAGAATAAGCAATCAAAACTTCCATAAGCATAAGCAAGTAAGATTGCACGAAAAAGATTTCAGTAATATTTACATGTATATTAACCGAGGGTAAACACCATAATCTTTACAAACTACACAAGTATAATGACTGTAAACAAAATCCAGGGCCGTAGTATTAACCTACAGCAGTACAAAAAATATTACACAGTAAGGCTTACAGCCTGTTCAGTATTATAACACATTAATAATTACAAACAAAAGATACAGAAGAAGAAAGACAGTATAATACATTATATTGTAGACAGTGGGCAAAAAACCCAGTGTTTCCAAAAATATACAGTACGACAAGAAGTCGAGGTCACAACCTCATCTACAGGCAGGCTTACAGCCCAGTGCCTTTATACAGTATTTCTTTTACAGTATTTTAAGCACAGAAGAAAAAAACTAATAAGTACAACATCGGCCTAAGCCGTAACGCCCTCACATCGCGTGAAGGGTTCACCTATTAATTCTTTTAACCAGCAACCTTAAGACCGAAATGAAGCAGCAAGGGTTTCAGGCTTCTTAAGCCAACCCTCACAGGTTCCAACTGAAAACCATAAGGAGGACCGTCCATGGTGTAACCAGGCTTACCAGGATTGCAGCCTACTTTCCCCAGTCTTCTTACCAATGGCCGCGCACTTGGAGTTGTAAAACCTGCATTCACAAAGAATGAACCCTACATGAGAATGTTGTAACCTGTTAAAAGAATTTTAAAGTTTTAAAGTCAAACAGTAAACAGATATTTAAGCCTTTACCTATTTCGTGGGGGAGGCATGACCGTTGTAATTTATGTCACAGCCAATAGTGCAGGGAGGTAATACCTGTAAGGAGGTAAAAGGAAGATTATCTCTCAATCATGCATAGAGTTCAAAGATTGTAGGACCAACAATCGAAACCCCGGAGGGAGGCAATAGTACTGGCGAGAGTTCAGTTCAGTATGGCCAAGAAGAGTTTAATGGAGGAACGAAGGACTGAACCTCAACATGCAACGTATGGAGCAAACCATAACCAGGAAACGACATGGGGGATACTGTGTAGAGAAGAGGCCTTGCAGAGGTGCACAGCACCATCGCAGATCGACCAGCGCCGAGGAAGGTGGAGAAAATTAAAGGTAGGGTTAACAAACAATGCTTTTAACCATGCAGTGCATGGCTGGAGTGTTACCATGATAGTTGTTAAATATATCACAAAGAGTGGGTTTCGTTACATAGTCAACCAACGCTTTCGATGGAGGAATGATTTTCCAAATCATTCATTGATCAAGGATTATCCAAAGTCGTTGAGCGAGGACCTTTAACCTACGCTACATGCAAATGATTGTATTCATTATTCTTCACTATAATATGTTAAACCTTGAAATCATAAGTAGATTGCATAACAACATCATAGAAATTATGAGCTCGATGGTTAGAAAGTATTCGATGGGAATCTTAACTTTGTTATTATAGTTTATATCCATTGGAGGGTAGCATATAGTATAATATGTTATAATTTATAAAGAGAAACTTGGCACAAAAGCTAATATAAACTTTCCCCTTATGATACAAGGTGTTTAAGTTCCTTAATAAGTAAAAATAATATTAGCATAAATACCAAAGATTGTGAATGATGTAAACTATGAAATCCTTGGGTCATATTATTTTTGAGTTGCCATTAGCCTTGGAAACCATCCTTTATTTTGAAGTAATAACTCTTTAAATAGTATAAAAATTCCTTCTGAAATGGATAGTCTTATAGATAATTCCAAGACTCAAGGCTATGATAAATATAATAGGACTAATCAATGATTTCTAGAAATTATAAGCTAAACTTTCATTTATTTGCTAGTATAGTTTAAAAGTTCATAAAGAAAGGCATGATGGTAGAAAGCTAGGTTTATTTTTCTTTCTACTTATCTCTTAAATGATTTATTTACAAAGATTAAAATAGTACTTGTAGTACAAATCACTTAAGATAAGGAAGTAATAATTACCTTGGGAAGACGATGATTTTACTTAAAGTGATAACCTCAATAATAAGTGAAGACTTAGCAAAAAGAGGCCAAACCCTTGCAGTAATACAAGAAGCCCTTTATCAGTTTTCACTTGATTTGAAATGTTTGATTACTTTTGGATCCTTATTATAGATATTATAACTCTGTTTCTCTACTCTAATTTGTTTTTAAGAGTTAACAAGATATTTTTTGTATAAATTGCAATTGTAATAGAATAGAGAAAATGACAGATCAGTAAGAACAAAATTTACTTTTGCTAGCAAGAAACCAGTTTGAATATACCTTAACATAAGTTGAAATCTTTTGTCTCTTACTTTCTTGCGAGTTGTTCTCTTACGATGAACTTATAGTAAATACTCTAGAATTACGAAATGCAGCGCCACAACCTCTTACCTATACATCTGTAATAAAAGTGGAAACCGTTGCGTTAGCTTGAAAGCTAAGTAAGCCCAGTTATGCATAACAGTTCACCTTATGGTCACAAAAGGAACAAAATTTAGTAATCTAAAAAGTCTGTTCTATAACTAAACATAACCAACTGTTGAATTTCAATAGCAAGCTGTTAACACATAACTAAGTAATGTTAGTTAAACTGCTTACGATAATGTTTTTATAGATTTTAAAATTTTAAAATTTTTTAGAAATTTTGGGGTTTTGACACTCGACATGTTCGATAAGAACAACTCTTGGATCAATACGACAATGTGCTTAATACACCCACGAATTGGAAGTGATAACATGATCCTCTTCAGCTTGTTGTTGTTCATATTTGACCAATAGGTAAATATTCTATCCACGACCCCCTCAAAGTGAAGTAGGGTTTCCTGTCCAAGCCTGCTATTATTATTCAAAGGAAGTGGTCAAGGCATGGGCATGGGTAGGAGCATGATGAAGGGATAGAGAAAATGCACGCATCCATCCCAATGCTTATGAATAGACACGATATTTAAGGGGAAACTATCAATCCGAAAATGAGAAATCATTAAGGGGAAACACTTGTGAATCATACCGATATGATAGGTCAAGGCATGGAAGATAACATAGATGCAACGACAGGTCGAGAACATATTCTAGCAGAGAAAAGAGGCAATCGGATCATGGAGACCGAGCATGGATCCGAAAGTTTGATGTTCCATTTTATTAGCCATGCATAACATATTAATCCATTCCATATCCAATTGGAGCTCGAACAGAAGATTTAGGGTGCAGATTAAATAAAGTTCCCATCCAAGCAAGTTCACCAAGTAAAACCCCACAATTTATACTATATGCATTATTGTGTTGAGAATATGAAAAAGGGTTTTGGTCGTTTTCCACATATTCGATGGATCTGCAGAGATATTTTTTTATGAGAAACGTCACAGTAAAGGTTTGATCATGAACCTGATACATACAATTAAATATTGAAAATTATAGTTACAAGCATATATTTCAAATTCGTGGATGATCTTTAGTGAAAATGAACTCAAAGGGAGTTTCTGCATTGCAAGCATCTCTATATTTTTTAAGGAAGACCAATGTACATTGGGTGTGGTCTATGTACAATTGTATCACTATTGATATAATCAATATGTCATCACTTGATTCTATTAATTAGTAACAAATATGAAACTGGTACTCCAGCTAGAGCTGAAACTAGCTGTACTCCAACTAGAGGCATCGTGGGTACTAAGAGGGTGCACACCATTGAGAAAAAGAGGGTGCACACCATTGGGAAAGAAGATAATTGACATTACAACATTGTTTTATTGTTGTTATCTGCTTGCAAAGGGACACAAACAGAGTTGGGTGTACTCATTTCAAAGCCACACATTACAATCTCACTCTCAAAGTCAAATAATGACCACTAAAGGAGACTATTTACTGATTGAATGTGCTATATATTTTTCCCTTGTATAGGTCAGATGTTTAAGATCCCTTGCATAGGTCAGATGTTTATGTAATATTCAAATCTGGTCTCCTAAGTATTGAACTCTGTTTTAAGTATGGTAATTAAATATTTTTCTCATATAAATTTGTCGTATTTATCTTTTGAATCAATACCAAATATTTGTATTATGAGCATATTATATTTTAAGGGCCCATTGCAATAAGCCTAAACTCAAACCTTGTATATCTAGAAACTTACATCGATTTTTCAACAGTGCTCACAAGTGTTTGTTGATCCCAAGAGTTGATACACTCGATGTTTGTACATCATGTAGTCGATGTGATCAGGTGGCGATGCTATTAATCAATGCAAGTATGCGTAAAGAGTCGATGCCAAATTTATCATTATGCTACTTGATGCAGTCAACCCTAGAGTTGATATAGGAGTCGATGCCTTCTTATGAAAGGAAATATTCGTTAGAATATTTTTATTGACGACGATTGTTACAAACCTTGGTGCCATGATCAGTTTTATCTTCGGATGCCTATTTCAAATGGGGAACTTGCCATTATACATATTATTTATACTGGTAACGTTCCTTACCATTTTTTATTGTTTGACCTCTTTCCTTATATATTACTTTCTTTGATAAGGAGATAATCAATTAGTTAATATAGGTCCCATTTTTCCTTGTTTCCTGGTTTTGCTTTCAAATGACATTCCTTGATGGGTATATTCAGAAGGTAGGGCAGCTAAGAGACAGTTGGTTCACGAAAGAAAATAAGTTATGCTATGAGGAATAGCTAGTATATTTACCAAGATGGTGCTAGTACATTGATTGCTCGGAGTGAACCATTAAACTAGAGGAATTGGGGAGTACAAGTAGAGGTCGGGGAGTGCAGATGTTGAGGGAACTCATTGGGGCAGTACGGTACAATATTACATGGCTGGAGTGAAAGAAACCAACAATTAAATAGAATTAGAATATAGATTTGATATGCATGGCTTACACCCAACTAGGAATGGGATAGTAGATTATAATAATTGGCTGGGCAGTCTACCCCATACCAATTGGCTTTACCGAGTATACAATACTACTAGAAGACCAATCATTACAACAAGTCTACCATACACATAGGATTACTACCTGCACCATAGTATTTAGCTAGTCCCACATCCCACCTCTCTACCAAACATTACTTCTTACCTGATTCATTGTTCATTTAAACCTAGTCCACACAATAAAAAAAATATAAATAAAAGACCAATTTTTTTTTTTATATAATAAAATAATTAAAATAAAACAAAAACAAAAATTTTTTATATAACTTATATAAACAAAGAATAAAAATAAATCAAACCAAACCAATCAACATAATTTATGAAAAATAATATATATATATATATAAACATACACACACACACACACACACACACACACACACACACACACACACACACACACATATATATATATAAACTAAAAACATAATGCACTTGATGTTATTATACAATGCACTATTGATTACTTGTGCTGCAATCATTCCCCTAGGCAACCAAGAAGACCTATGAATACCGGTTTTATTTCCTAATTAAATGTCATTACCTTATGTGGACCTACCCATATGCAGTAGAACCTCCTAATTAAATAACACATAGTGGACCTTTGACATTCTTCACAGCATTGTATGCACTTATACACATCAGCGCAATGAGTGAAATATAACCAAACCTAAAGATATTTTGTGTTGTATCTTTAGCCAAATAAAATAATAAAAATAAAAATAAATATATATGAAGAAACACAAAAAATATATTTTCATGG
>LPNX010089862.1:152171-173883 GCA_001517045.1 Pseudotsuga menziesii | reverse complement strand
GCTACCTTAGACATTAATTAATCCATTTTTGTCTTATTTACCTAGTTTCCATATTCCACCTTATGCAAGTTGTCATCTACACATCCATAGTGGTCAAACATGTTAATTTTGAGTCATGGAGCACTTGGGAAACCTCCTGGAATCAAATTTGCTTTATGCCTGGCCTCCCTAGTGCATGTCTATGTTTTCTTCTTTATTGCGTGCTTTTTCAGTGCTTTAAGGCAATTGGGAAAGTTTGACTAGGTGAAGTTAACTTGTTTTTTGTCCTCCACATCCTCCACTCTTTTATCCTATAAAAATCATGTATGAGTTGTCCTTCCATCCACTATTATCTTGCCTAATTTATTTTTCCAATTCGTGAGCTCCTAGACAGTTTTGGAAACTGGTTTATGCACCTATGGGGGATTTGCTTAGATTTAGTAAGCCTTCTTTTGACTAGATTCGAATGGAATATTCATGCATTCGAATCCCTCATGTAATTATTTATTATGGAAGCCTATGACTTCACAGGTTTGGCTATTGTACACTTATTCAATACAGATTAGTGTTCAGCTCCATATTCAGTCTCTTTTGTGAGTAATTTTTCATGTGTAATTGGCAATTGATCTGAGTCTAATTGTTCTAAAAATGGTTTCAATTTCCACATGGTATTAGAGCCTTTGTAGATCAATTTCTCTCCTTCCAATTTTTTTTGCAGGGTCTACATCATTGACTCAGAGCATTCTGCTGATTGACGGGACAATTTCTGAGCTATGGATCAATCTCAGAAGATCATCTTGACTCCATTTAATTTATTTGAATGGAAAGCAGAGATGGAGATATTGTTGGGAGAGAAAGGCCTCTACAGAGTGACTATGGCAATAGAATCAGAGCCCAATGCAGCTGCAGAGAAAATAAAATGGCACAACATGAGGGATGAGGCCTATGGTCTCTTGTGTCTAAGTATATCCAGAGACCTCCTTTTCCATTTTGATGGATTGACATCATCGAATGAAGTATGGGAGAAGATTGTTGATATTTTTGGAAAGATAGATGAGATGAGGGGACATCAAATAAAAAATGAACTGATCTCCCTGAGTCCCAATAGCTTTGAATCCCTGCAACTATATTTTTCCAAGTTCAAAGCACTTGTTTTGCAGCTAAAACAATGTGGGATGGAAAAGAAGGATGATCAGCTGGTCTTGAACATACTCTTGATGCTTGGACCTGACTATTCAGTGTTTGTTTCTACCTTCTATGCCACAAATTTGACAGCTCAAGCCTGGAAGATGCCTAGCCTTGCATATTTCATGGAATCTCTCACACAAGAACAAGATAAATTGGTGATGATGGGCACCATCAAACCATCCAAATACCAAGCTCTGGTTGCTGGAGATTCGAGGGTGGATTCAAAAATAAAAAATAAAGCTAAAAATCCACCTGAGTAAAAGAGAGACAAGAACAAGTCTCTGGAGGAGCCTCAAGGTTCCAAGAAGAACTACCAGAAGAAGAAGAACAAAGGAGAAATGAGAAAGTGCGCATACTGCAATAAGGGAAATCATTCTGAGAGCTCCTACATGAAGAAGCAAATAGACATGCTGACCAAAATCCTAGAGAAGAATGGCATCTCCCTTCCAGACAGCTTAAAGAAGAGGGAAGGAGGATCAAGTTCAGAAGACATAAAGAGAGTTCATGCATGGGTTTCTAGCACATCAAGCTTACCTAGTTTCATCATTGATTCTAGAGCTTCAAGACATATGGTTTCGACCAAGGAGGAATTCACCTCACTTGACATGTCGAAAGGTCCACCAATAGTACTGGGAGATGATTCTCTCACTAAAAGTTTGGGAAAAGAGAGGATTGATCTTGACCATGGTAAGTTCAGCAATGTGTTGTATGTTCCAGGTCTTTCCTCTAACCTCTTATCAGTGTATCAGATGACCCACACAGGGTCTCAAAAGAAGGTCATATTCTACCCTAATGAAGTTGAGATCACATGGATCTCAAGTGGTAAATTCATTGCAAAAGGAGTTGCAAATCATACTTCGAAGGTATACATGTTCTCACACTTCCTACCCTACTCAAGCCCCTCTGCTCTTCTGATTCATGCTAATGAGGCAAGCAAGATTTGGCATGAAATATTTGGCCACTTAAATTACAAGTATCTTTCAGATCTTAGTGAAAAACAAATGGTCATAGGGTTACCCAAGATAAAATTTTCCAAAGGAGTCTGCCAAGGTTGCATTCTAGGAAAACACCCAGAGCATAAATTTGAGAGAGCTAGTCATGAGAGAACCTCTGCACCTCTTGATTTGATCCATAGTGATGTTTCTGGACCATTCCCTCATGTGTCCATGAGTCAGGCCAATATGAATTGACTTTCATAGATGACTTTTCCAGGTATTGCTGGGTTTACTTCCTGAAACACAAGTCTGAAGTTTTTGGCCTCTTCAAAGTCTTTAAGGCTTTGGTTGAAAACCAGTTTGGGAGGAAACTCAAGGTCCTTAGATTTGAAAATGGTGGTGAGTATTTCAAGTCTGATTTTATTCAATATTGTGTAGATGCAGGAATTCAGATGCATCATTCTATCCCTTACACACCACAACATATTGGTGTTGCACAGAGGAAGAACATATCACTGGAAGAGATGGGAACCTGCATGATTGAAGCTAAGACTTTGCAACCAAATTACTAGGACAAAGCTATAAAATTTGCAGCCTATATCTAGAATATGGTGCCTCATAAACATCTTGATGGTATGACTCCTTTCGAAGCATGGAGTGGGCACAAGCCAGATGTGACCCATTTCAGGATTTTTGGCTCAAGGGCTTGGGCTAGAATTCCAACAGAAAAGAGAAAGGCTTTGCAGCCCCAAATCCAAGAGTGTCTATTTGTTGGGTACTCTGAATATTCAAAAGGGTACAAGTTGATCAATTTGAGCACAAACAAAGCCTTCATTGAAAGGTGTGTTCAGTTTCAAGAAGAGCCCCTAGCAGCAGTGGAAGTTGGAGAATCCTCTTCACCACTAGAACCTTTGAATGTAAGTGAAGAGAGAGTTGAACATGCTGATTCTGATATTTCTGATAGTGATGATTTTATTGCACATCCTAACATCCATACAAGGTCAAAATGGGCATCCAAGCCCATTCATGCAGCCGGAGAACTAGCTGAAAATCCTAATGACCCTAGGAGGACTAGATCTCAATTTGAGAGTGATCTATGCATGAAAGATCCTATGTTTGTTGAGAAATGATATCTGATGGTTGAATAATATAATTGGAAATATGAAGATACAATAGAAGATCCAATATGGCAAGCATCCATGAAGGAAGATTTCAGCTCACTCCAGAAGACCAACACTTGGGAGTTGGTTGATCTTCCCCCAGGGAGGAAGCTAGTTTAGTGTAAGTGGGTGTACAAGACCAAATTTGCTTCTGATGGTTAAACTATGAAGTACAAGGCTATATTGGTATCCAAGAGCTACTCACAAGTTCATGGCATAGACTACAATGAGACCTTTGCACCAGTGGCAAATATGGACTCCATCAGGCTAGCCTTAGCCATTGCATCTTCAAAGTAATGGGAAGTACATCACATGGATGTGAAGTGTGCTTTCCTGAATGGATATCTTACTGAATAGATATACATGAAGCAGCCTCAAGGATTTTCTACTAACCCATCTCTTCTATGCAGGCTAAAGAAGTCATTTTATGGGCTTAAGCAAGCCCCCGAGGCTTCGTATGCAAAGATTGATATCTTTCTGCTATCACTGAATTTTGTTCAATGCAAATCAGATCGAAATGTCTATTTGAATCTGATTAATGGTTCATTAATGATATTTTTTTATATGTTGATGACCTTCTCATTACAGGAAGCTCAAAGGATGAAATTGCTTCTTTGAAGGGTGCAATGAACCAAGCCTTCTCCATGACAGATTTGGGGCTTGAGATTGCTCAAACCAAAGCTGGAATCAAGGTGCACCAGTCCAATTATGCCTTGGATTTGTTGAACAAATTCAGAATGAAAGATTACAAGCCAAGCAAGACTCCTTTCCTTTCAGGAGTGAAGCTTGAAGAAGTTGATTCTTCACCTATGGTAAACAATACATTGTATATGCAATTGATTGGATGTTTCTTGTATCTTACACATACTAGACATATTATTTCTTATGAAGTAAGTGTGGCTTCTATATACATGGATCAGCCTCATGAGATCCATTGAAAAGTATCCAAAAGGATCCTTAACTTTGTTCAGGGAACAAGGACACATGGGATCTTCTATAAAGCAAAATCTGATCTTGATTTGATTGGGTTTACTGACAGTGATTGGGCAGGTGACAGCATAGATCAAAAGTCAACATAAGGATATGTGTTCATTCTTGTATAAGGGCCAATCAGCTGGTCAAGAAAGAAACAGAGTTCCATTGCACTCTCATCTACAGAAGTAGAGTACATAGGAGTTGTACTATGCAGCAACTCAATGTTTATGGTTGGAGGGGTTACTTGGAGAGTGTGGCTTCGAATCATAATAATCAAATACTATATACTATGATAATCAGAGTACCATTCTAATATGCAATGATCCAGTTCATAAGCAGAGAACCAAACACATTGAGATCCATATGCACTACATCAGACAACTTGTGCATGATGGCAACATTCACCTACTCTTCTGTTCATCTTCAGAACAAGTAGCTGATATCTTCACCAATTTTTTTTGTGAGAATACATTCAGCAATATCAAATCACTGTTGGGGATTGCTGATCATGCTGTGAAGCATGAGTGATGACAATATTTCCAAATTTTGTTTTACAATCCATGTTTAAGGGAGGATTTTCCCACTGGGTTTTTGCCTCTTTCCTTGGTTAAATGGACATGCAGTATGTAAAGGGTGAGTAAGCCTTGTTGCTAGGCCCTATAATTTTCTAATATTTTACTCATAAGTTAGGCTTAAGGGGGGGTGTTATAATAATCAACCCATAGTTAGCTACCTTAGACATTAATTAATCCATTTTTGTCTTATTTGCCTAGTTTCCATATTCCACCTTATGCAAGTTGTTATCTACACATCCATAGTGGTCAAAATTTCTAATTTTGAGTCATGCAGTGCTTGGGAAACCTCCTGGAATCAAATCTTCTTTATTCCTGGCCTCGCTAGCTCATGTCTACTTTTTCTGCTTTATTTCCTGCTTTTTCAGTGCTTTAAGGCAATTGGGAAAGTTTGACTAAGTGAAGTTAACTTGTTTTTTGTCTTCCACATCCTCCAATATTTTCTCCTATGAAAAGCATGTATGAGTTGTGCTTCCATCCACTATTATATTGCCTAATTGATTTTGCAAATTCGTGAGCTCCTAGACAGTTTTGGAAACTGCTTTATGCACCTATGGGGGATTTGCTTAGATTTAGTAAGCCTGCTTTTGACTAGATTCGAATGGAATATTCATGCATTCGAATCCCTCATGTAATTATTTATTGTGGAATCCTATGACTTCATAGGGTTGGATATTGTACACTTATTCAATATAGATTAGTGTTCAGCTCCATATTCAGTCTCTTTTGTGAGTAATTTTGCATGTGTAATTGGCAATTGATGTGAGTGTAATTGTTATAACACTGGGTTCAATTTACACAGGGGTTCCACCTAGAGCAGTAAGGAAATGTAGTTTCAAGGGCTCGAAGGTATCCCTGCCATCGTAAATATCTCCCCAAAAAGGCTTGCAGTGTCTGCATTTCAAAGAAGCTCAAATGTTGGTGTTGTGAATTTCAGCAGAAGTCAATCTTGATCCACCACTTCCCATCAATCACCAGTATACAAAACACTCCTCTATGAATTTCACTGTCTCCAAAATAGTAAATATCACTCACCATAGACAATAATGCAACTTTCAACTATACAAAGCGATGCAACAGGAGGAAGTTTGAGGCACATCTTGTCTCAGTAAATTTCAACTACTCCAGTTTGATGAATTGTCAAAAAAATGGCTTCAAGTTGATGATGGTTTAAGATGGATTCTAGGGTTGTTATTGCATGATGGTTTATCAAAACTTGGGTTTATGAGTTTCCATGCATCAAATCAAAATGTTGTTTGGGTTATAAGGTAGCTAATGTTCGCTTCTGCACCTAACTCCAAACAACCTCTAGATAGATCCAATCACAAGAGGCATTATAAATAAACCTCCAATACTAGTTCTATCAAGCAGTGTAGGATTCGAGTCACACAACAAATGTATAGAAAGAACCTCAAAACACCCTTGATAATAGCCTTGGATATTAGAATAGTTGACAATAGACAACGTTGTTGGTATTGGGATTCTTCCTTGAAGTCCATTGGACCCTCACTCATTCTGATCTTTTGGGCTCTCTAGAATTCAACAGTAAGAGTTTTTGCATTCTCCCTATATTCTTCTATTTCTTTTTCAGCTCTTATGGAGTTGCCTTAGCACTCTCAATGATTAACACTTGTAATTTTTGGCCACTAATGGACTTTCACATTTAATCCCCTATAATTCTTTTTGGTGATATTTAGAAAATTCATGAGGTATAGATTTAATTCGGAAGATATTTGATCTAAAAGCAGGTCAAATGACAAATTAACATCATTGCTGAAGGCAATGCTCCACATGAACAAATAAGGATCAATCACAGGAATGTTGCTATCTGAATTGGAGGCATTTGTAATTTCCACAATAACTTAATGTCACACTAACATAAAGTTATAAAAAAACCCAAGCTGTGTCTCATCATTTACCTCCTCATCTACCTGTGCATTATGTTACATTCATTTTTCTTTTGCTCTTTCTTTTTTTCCATACTTTCCTTGAAAATATAGACATACTCATTTAGGGAAAAATGTTGTATGGAATCATCTTATTTTTTCATGGGAATGTTCCCTACTGAATCTCCCTTGAATCTCCTCCAAAAGGGGATGTGGAGAATGTCTCCCTTGCAGTACCCATGTCCCGAGAGTGTGGGGGGTGCATTCCCTACCTTTAGGAATATGTCTGTGTAACAATGCTATATATAGATTAAACAATGTGGAAGTGAGGTGGGCAACCATTTTTCACTCCTACATCAGTGCCAAAGCTCTTTGACAGTTTTCCCAAGTTTTGTTTTGGTGCTGACCTTCCCTTATAGTCTGTGCACCACTGCTTTCTAATCATTCACAACTACCATTTTCTTAACCACTTCTTGTAGGTTCTCTTGTGAAATTGTATCAAAGGCTTTTCTAAAGGATAGAAAATAGCAATTTCTAGAGTGGTGTTCTTAAGAGAATTTACATGTTTTCATTGCTCATATTTTTATAGTGACAGGTATTTCAAGTAATTAACCAAGAAATTTTTGGAGCGGCATAACAAGAGAGGATTGACTGAGAGAGAGATGTGTTTTGAAGGATTTTTGCACGTGCTTCACCTTTAAACTTGTGTGTGTCTAATTACAATTTTTATTTATTGATAGATATTTGAAGTACTTGACAAAGAAATATTTGAAGAAGCATAATGTGAGAGATTGGCTTCGAGTGATAGCTTCAAACAAGGACCGCAATGTCTATGAACTACGCTACTTTGATATAGTTGAAAATGAGGATGAAGAACAAGATTAGATTGAACTCTTGTAAGTATGCATAAATTTAATAGAATTTTTTGTGTTTAGTCAGGAAGACCTATTTGGTGTGGTTTGTGTCTTCTATTTACATTAGTAGTAGTGTTTGGATTTTCCTTGTAAAGAACTTAAAATCATTGTGCTATTCATTTTTGCCTTTTTTGTGCTCTCTTTTGGCAGGGTCGTATTGCATTGATGACAATGTTAGGTAGGACGCTTGGTATTGGGAGATTTAGAGCATTTTCTTTGATAAGCTTTTCATTGAAATTTTTGTATGTTATCTGATTTTATCTGCTTTTTTGGCATTTTAATATGTTAACTTTTTTATATTGTTGAATTTTGAGAAAGGATAATGGAGAATGTTCCTTCTTTAGATGCTTGCGAAGCACATGATTTTATATTTAAATGAGATTTCATTTATATTGGTGATAAAAGAAAAGTATTTGGCATACAAGAGCATTGGTTCCAAGTTGCCACAATATTTACTTGCATCTTTGAAAGATAATTACAACTTTAGACCAGTATGTCTTTTGCCTAGATTTAAAGAAAATGAGTTGTCCTTCTTAAATGACTTTGATATGTTTTTTTGTTTATTATTCAGATCTAAATCACTCTTTTTTCCACTTTATTAATGAATTTGTATTCTAAATTACATTTGGGGTATCTTAATAAAAGTTTAATTTTTTCTGGATTATTATTAAGCATTGCCAAGAATGATTTTGCAGGTCTTTTAAGTAGTAAGAGTCAATGTGGGACATTATCCAGTAGGAGTCAATGTAGGTCCTTTATGCAGTAAGAGTCAATACTCAAAGTATTCAAAATTGAATGTTATGCTATGGTAACCGACAGTTATTTTCATTATTTATTGATTTTTAAGTTTGTAACATCATAAACTGGTTGTAGTGAATGTTGTCATCTAAATGTATATGCTGGTTTTTTTAGGGCTAATTCGTAAAATTGCCATGGCATACTTTTTTTGAGTTATTTACTTTAGGATTTGTGACATTAATTGAAGTCGTGCAATAATTAGTAATGTGTATAAGTTGTGCACTATAGATGTAGACATAAAAACAATGTTTTATCTCATAGATGTAAGCTAATTAATCTGGAATAATTATTTTCTACTTCAGGTCGAGCTTAGGAAAAGTTTCAACTTATTTTTAGTTTTATAGGTTGGATTTTGAATTCCATCTTTATTTGCAAGTGATGTATTTCTTGGATGTTGCATTTGTAATTTCCATTGTTTGGTTCTGGGTGTAATGTGCATCATGTTCAGATTGGAGAAACATTGGAAGTTGTGTGGGAAAAATATTAGACTTGCTTTTTTATTTGGTTTGGGTGTTTGATATGTTCTATGCACTTTCAGAAGAATCATTTCATGATGTAAATACAAATTATAGTTTTTGTCAACGAGAGTAATTGTCTTCATTTGAGATTGTATAACGGGGTGTCTATAGAAATAAGTGAACTGCTATTGCTTATGATAGTAATTGGATTCATTTACATAACGAATAAATGGTAGCTCAGAAAATAAGTGGAGTTGTTGTTGAACTTCGGTAGATAACATGTGCTCTTTTGTTAGAAAAGGCTACCTCATCAGACCTTAAATGAATTTTTTGTTTCGGCTATAGAAAATATTCCCTTTCCATAGCTAGAATGATTTTTTGTTGTGAGAAAAATCTCCATTGTCATACCTGAAATGATATTTTTTGGTGGAAAAACGCTACCTTGTCATACATGAAATGCAAGAAAATGTTTCTATGACAAAAGACTCCCATGTTTTAATTCCCATGTCAATTTTCTCTGATTCATGATCATAGCTTTAGTTGATGCATGCTAGGCTATAGTTTTATCTAAAATGTGGAAGGGTTTCTTTTTATTTGTGTGGAATTTAAATGTGTGAACCCTCTTTTTCCAGTGAAATTTTTTTTTTTTTAATAGATAACAAAAATACATTCTACAGTAGAGGCTTGTTTCTAAGCCTTTTCAAAATACTTCTTTTCAGCTCAAATAGTTTGTCCCGTATGTGGTCCCAAAATCCCATACATAGGTTTAAAGCGATATCACCAAAACAATAAAGTCCTTGATCTGATAGAAACCAAAAATATGTATATCCAACAAGCCCTTCCATGATGAGAATCACTGATTTGAGTTTCACATCTTTGAAATTTGCTGAAATTTTAGATTAGAATTCAGTCTAAATAAGCAAGGCCAAATCATCTATCAACTCCGATAGTAAATGTGGGAGCTCTCACATATGCACTTGTTTATTTATGGAAGTTCTTTCCTTTTCATCCTAAAGTTGCATAATCAAATTATAAGATGACTAGTATTTTTATGTATCTTATACCAAATAGAGATATTGTATAGGGGAATCTTGTAGCTAAAAACATGATCTGCTAAATTTATGCAAGTTTATTGCTTGTTAAGACAAATAGGTGAACGAATACACATGTTTTTTTTTTTAAATGAAAATACAATTGTTGATTAAGATCATGAAACTTTAGTGAAGGGTCAAGATTTATATCAGATACATGATTTCTTTGTTCTCTGAGATATGTTTTAAAATCAATATATTTGATATTCCCAAGGAATAAATAAAAATATACATTTGACTAGTCCTATGAGGACTCAAGTGTGTTGGATACTGTTTTGTTGTCCATCATTAAAAAACAAAGAGATTTAAGAAAACTATTAAAATTCTTCCTTACGTATTCTCTACGATACTCAATTTGTCATCAATACAAAATAATCAAAAGAGTCCTAATATCTAAACTAGAAATACAAGAAGACGAGCATAACTAGTGTCTACATCCCTTATCTATGACTCCAAGCTAATCTTCCATTCAGTGTTTGTTAGTACAAGTCTTTTCTGAATCAGATAGGAAGTGAATTTTCTAATTGTTGGTTATTTTAGGTACCCTTCTGTAACAACAAAGTATATTTAGAAAGCTTGTCTACCATTGAGTTGAAATATTGGTAAATGTGTTGAAAAAGTATTATTATTATGGTTTCAAAACAATTTTTGACCACTTCAACTTGGTTCATGCAGGCCCATATTCTCGATGTTGGACAAATGATTAGCCCAATCTATGATAAACTTTGGATCTCCATAACCTTGAAATTGTTTAATACCTCCATTCTTAGTTGTTTTCCATAGTCCGAATGTAGTCTTCTACCCTGCTTTCCCCTTTACTAGCCTCATAGTTTAGCAACAAATGAAAAGAAGAGTTGTTAGTACAAGTCTTTTCTGAATCAGATAGGTGAGTGACTTTTCTAAATTCTTGTTTGGTTTAAGTACCCTTCTGTAACAGCAAAGTATATTTAGAAAGCTTGTCTTCCATTGAGTTGAAATCTTGGTAAATGTGTTGAAAAAGGATTATTATTATGGTTTCCAAACATTTTTTGAACTCTTGAAATTGGTTCATGTAGGCCCATATTCTCGATGCTGGATAAATGATTAGCCCAATCTATGATAAACTTTGAATCTCCATAACCTTGAAATTGTTTAATTCCTCCATTCTGAGTTGTTTTCCATAGTCTGAATGTAGACTTCTACCCTGCTTTCCCCTTTACTAGCCTCATAGTGTAGCAACAGATGAAAAGAAGAGTCGAAAGAAACAAAGCACCAGCTCCACAAATACCTGATACTCCTTTTCATGCTCTCTTGAAAAGACCTAGGCTTTTGTTTATCAATATAATGCATTAGTGAACAACTGGATGGTTTTTATTTTAGAATCTTTTTTCAGTCCATTACCTCTCTAATCCTGTGTGCTACCTGGGCAATTGTGAAGACCTGTTCCAAGAATATCATCAAATTTTTTGACATCCATATATCATATATAAGAAAAACATGGGAGCCTGAAAAGTTGCTACAGTTTTGTCACCAACCCAGTCCTAGAAAATCTACCAAGCTATGCATATATATATATCATCTTGATCTGTCCCCTATAACCTGTGACACATCAAGTCATACAGATCTGGAGAAGGTGTACAAGATGAAAAAGTGATCCACAGACTCGGCATTGCATTTGCATATGATACATCACCCTTGTCTGCACCAAAATATCATTTTCCCACTGGTAGTACTTTATTAGCCAGTACCAACCACATTAGTGTTTTTTTTTCTAAAGGGCTGAATAACTTCCAAAAAACTGTCCTCCACGATTCTCTCTCTTGCATTAGTTCCTCCACTTTGGTAGCATAACCTATTTTGACCCATGGAGCGCATTTCCTTGTTCCCTTGATCTTTGAACACTTTAAATTCTCACATCCTTGATGATTGGGCAAGTCAATGTAATCGTCTCATTCCTCTAGCTCACCTTGTAAACATAAGACTGTCTATTGTTAGCCATCCTCAAGACTAGGCATTTATTGCCATTTGCGAGTCCACCTCTCTATGATAGTATAGACCATTGAGCATGTAAATTATCTAGAAGAGCCTCTGAAATTTGAAATTTCCTTCAATCCTGATCCAAGGGTCCTTTCCAATTCTGACTTTTCCTCAGTTCCCTCATTTATTTACCCACTAAGGGGAAAAATTTACCAAAGGCTTTCCTTGTAATGTAAGCATCCTATGAGTGTTTTATTTTAAGCCAATATTCCATGGATGCATCTCTTAAGTGTTTAGATTTCATAACTTGACCTTAGTGTCCATCATTATAAAGCAATCTCTAAAGGATTTTAGTTGCAAATTTTGAGCTAAAGTGTTTTATGTGTTTTAAACCCCATTCCTAGCTTACTTGGAATTGGCTACCCTGTTCCATTTATAACTAGTGGAATTTCTTGGCCCTCCCTCCTATGTGAAGGATGCTGAAACACTTCTTTCTGATTTGGTTAAGATTCCTTTTGGTCATTGTGCTATAGACATCCAATACTCATGTATGCTCTTTAGAATAGATTAATGAAGGTTAATATATGAACCACAGGACAGTTATTGCCAAAATTTAAATGTGAATCATATGGTTTCAAGATGAAACCCAGGTATTTGACTTCTTGAAATAATTAACGGGAAATATGATTTTGGTCTGGTCTTTAAATTCCTCTGCCAATCCACTTTACATTTCTGAAGACTTATTCATATTTATTACCATTCTTGTAGTCTTGCAATAGAGGTCCAGAAGCCCCTTAAGCTTTTCTAGCTTTCTAATAGAACTATTGACTAAAAATCAATGTGTCGTCTACCAAAAGTAAATGGGTGATATGAACGCGTTTGCTGCTTTAATCCCCTATAATTCCGTTCTAGCATTCAATTAATTTAGAAAGTTTTCTATATTGGGATAAATTGTTTTAAAAAATATTTCACATTTAGCTTTTATGATTTTTTATTTTCTATGTCCTATTTTTCTAGTAGAAAAACTCAAAAGTTCTACGATGTTACAAATCCTTCACAGTAACACTGGGGACTTTTTTTACCTCCACCAGTGGATGAGGTTTGCTTGCTTGGATCCCAGTTGTTCAGATATCCTTAGGCTTTCAGCTTTCACCATTGTGGTTCTGGAAGGAATTGTCTTTCCGATGTAGTTTGATTTGTTTTCCACATGACCAATATTTTTTGCCAAAGTCATGTTTATTTTACCTCTGATTTTTGCTGGTCTAGAGAACTCGGTTCCTTTATCGTTTCCACTGTTGGGGTTCTTCAACCAACTATTGGTCTGAGGCCTTAGTCTTGCAATCTCTGATGCGAGGTTTGATTTGTTTCTCTGTCGATGCCATTGCATATCTCCTAGCCATTTCATCATCTATAGTTGCGGAGATGCTACTGACCGGGTCGCCGACCTCGTAGTTGTTTTGCTGCCCGATGATCTTATTTTTTCCTGTCGATTATTTGTTGAGCGGGGCGTATATATTTTGGGTTTGGGGTTTATTATTTTATTGTTTTCTTTTTCCCATGCTGTCATTATCATCTCGAGCAGAACCACATACTCGTTGTCGGTACCTTGTTTCTAGGTGGCTCCGCCGTGGTGGTTTATGGATTTGTCTCGACCGGTCACACAGTACAGTACCAGGTAGGCGCTTATGCCCATTTTAACTTTCCGTTCGAATGGTCAAACTATTTTTGTTGTCCTTGGTCAGTTCATTGCCTCTACGGTTAGTAGATACCTAGTTTTCATTTCAGCGCATATATATAATCTATAGGCAGTATTGCTGCCCGATGGGGGTTTTGTTTTCTTGAAGATTAGGTCCGCGACCATTATGAGTTTGCAACCCGCACTTGATTGCTGGGGAAACTGGTGCAGATAGCCATTACGCTTCCCACACTAGTTTCCCCCATTCTGTGTTTGGTCGTTTGGGGAGGACGTTTTCTTGTTTACGTCAGAGATGCCGAGGCTTTGATTCCACAGTATAGTTGCCCTCGTTTTTGTGAACCAGGGTCGCAATGTGGAGGTTACACCACTTAGGATGAGATTGTTAAAATTTGAATGCACAGTGAGTAAAATGCACTATCATAATGCAGTATCCTTCACTTGGGATTAGGCATCATATTTTCCATGAAAGGATTTAGTTCATAGCACTGGGAGGGGGATATTATTTGTTTTAGAAAAGGCCATAATATTTTAAGCTGATTCTGCAAATAATGGTCGTGAGTTGGTTTTATCCTTTTGGCAAATTGTTTTTATGTGGAAACATTTGGTTGTTTGTTTATTTTCATAAGGGAAATCAGGTTTAGCCTAGACGAGGTAAAATGATTATACATTTTTGTCTCCATTTTTTAATGTTATTGAGGAATGGCCCAACAGAACCTAAAAGCAATTTCTATGTATGACAGGGAAATTTTTCAGAATCCGAGATGTCTACACGGCAGAAGAATAAGGCTCTCGTAGTAGAGGAGGAACTTGAGGTTGAAATTGTCACCGGAGTTGAGTACACCTACGAGGATACCAAATGCATAGTTGGTATGGAACCTGAATATAAATGGGGAGAAATCTATAGATTAATAACACACCGGGAGGTACCTAACATAGGTTTTGAGGAGGAAACCATATATGCAAATATAGAGAGATTTGTGTTGATGAGAGTTGCTACTAGACCTGAGCTTTTCCTGTGCTCAGAGGTGATTGGATAGATTCTTCTCAGGGAAAATGTAACCACCATGATTTTGGCAAATGTTGAAAATAGGGTTATGTTGCTTATATCCCTGGGTATGTATTACTGGCATACCACTTACTAGAAGCACAAGTGTACTTGACTGAAGACTGGCTAAAGGCAATTCATCTAGACCTAGTCGAGACACTGAAGAGAATGTTGGTTCTTGGCAAGAAAATTAGGACTAGGTCGTCTAGGGAATATGATACTACCACTCTAAGAACCCCTTACAGGTTCATTTCCATGATGATGAACAAGATTTTCAGAAGGGCCCATGGTAAAAGCTTCAAGTTGGAGTGGGTGCCTATCATCTTCTATGTTACAACATAGGGGACATTGTTCAACTGGGCAAGCATTGTGTCCAAAATCCTCTAAGCCTGCATTGCTTCAGCGTTAGGAGGGGTGTCCTAGAAGAGATCAGAGTTCTACATGAGATCTATACTAATTGATTGCATACTATGCAACCAACCCTTCCCAAATATGAGGTATATCTGGGACCGTGAGAGAACACCAGTATACTTAGCTTACAAGCCACTGTCGGCACACAGTCACTATAGAGAAGTGTGTGATCACTTCATCATGCCATTATATATAGTGATATTCTTAAAAGAATGCAACTGAATGTCGAAGGAAGCATTGTAGGTGATTGAAAAATATGCAGACTACTACTTAACAGAGGATGGATTATATTTCAGAATGTATGGATGCTCCAGAGCACCCTCACTACTGCAAAAATATGCCACTGGCTATGTAGTGTGGAAGGAGGCAGTTAGACATGTCTTCTTAGATGGTATAGGGAGCTTTTTATTTGAACATAATAAAGTGGCTTACCCTCCTTTACCATTCAGGTTGGAAAGCTATAAGTTCACAAGAGTGAAGAAAGATGATGAATTTGTGGAGGAGTTGGGGAAATTCCATTTTGGGGAAATAAGTTTCCACTAGAGCGACTCCCGAAATAAAGTGGTAGAGAACTGCAAGGAGACAAATGTACATTTTGAATACACAAGCCATTGGGATAAAGATGAATCCATTTTTCACAATGCAGAAAATATAATGGCCTTAGGAAGAAGATTTAAAAATAAAAATCACCACAAAAGGCAGGAAAGGATAGGATGAGCAAGAAAATGCAGAGGAGGAAGAAGCTAGAAAAAGGAATGAAGATGCTAGGAGACTAGAACAGGAAGATGAAAGATGGCTCAAAGGTGAGGAGGAAGAAAAGAGGAGAGTTGAATAGTAAGTAGCCAGAAAGGCAGAAGAAGCTACCCGGGGTGAAGAAGAAGAAAAGAAAAGAAAGATGGATGAGGAACTGAGAAAGCAAGAAGCAAAAAGACTAAAACTGACTGGGGCAGTGACAGATCAATCAACTTCCGATCCTATAGAAAGTCAGGCTCAGGACTTGGGTAATATTGATATTCAATATCCTGAGGCAACTACTGGAAATACAATAGGATAGGCTATGGTCCCTACCCTGATGCTAATCCCTTTCAAGCAAAAAAAATGGGAGGATGTACCATATTTCAACACTATTTTTTATGATAGAGAGTTGTTTTTCTTTTCTTCCTCCAAAATTAATAAATATTATTTTATTATTTTAACTATTATTTTAATAATTTTTTTTAGGAGGAATGAGCTACTTCATTCCTCGGGGTTTTCTCATCTAAGGCTTTGATGTGCTAGATCCTTTATCCATCCTCCTGATATCTTCTTTGCAACATCTCCAAAAACAGGTTTTGCTCGAGAAAGGTATCCATTCTCTATTCATCCTTAACCTGGAAATCATTATAATTAATAAAAAGCCTCCTAAAGAACTATGCACAATCCCCCTTTGTCTTCTTCACAGCCTTTTTGAATTCTTCGGCTGTATTTATGGAAAACACCAGTAAATCATAGTCTTGCCTCAGGGCTTGTTGATCTTTTGATGGAAGATCTATAGGGGTTTCCTCATTGGCTTCTAATCTTGCCATCCTTCCCATCAGAACTTCTAAGATATCCTATGATCTGTCTACAAAATATGAAGATGTTTCCAAAATCTCTTCCAGCCAATTGTCTACCTACAATATATTGCACCTTTCTTCCTCTATGGCTACTTGCAACTAGTGCATCTTATTCCTTTATGCTAGAACATGCTCCTTGAAAGGATAAAGATTGACTTGCTATTCCCTGGGCTCTTCTAGAGCTACTGTTAGTAGCTCATTCCGCGGTGAGTGTGCAATTGCTAGAAGACAAACTTCACCTGAGCGCAGCTAGAATAGAAGTAATAAGAAATCAGGCTGCTAAATTTGAAATAAATATTCATTTCTTAGAACCTTCCCAGTTCGAAAGCATTGCCTCAGAGGCTTCAGCGTGGAGACTTATTGTAAGAAGAACTATTTCCTTTTGTAATAGATAATTACAGTTTTCCTGTTGGAGAAAGCTTGGTGGAATGTTCAAATGTTGTGCTATGGATTTGTTGAAGAGGAACTATTTCGTTTTAAACTTTGTGTCCATTAAATGTGAGATCGTTCTAACTCTTTGAACCTATGTTCTTGTATGAATGTTCTCTGGTTTATTTTATGAAAATTTCCACTATGAGTAATGAATGTTGTTCATAAATAATTGGCTATTTGGTTGTTCAAATATATTCAAATGTTCATGTGTTTTGAAAGAAGTATCAACTATCTGTGATTTTTCATAATGCATGCACAAAATACATTACTCATCAATAAAATCATAATCTTGCTCCCTAGGGATAGGTTACGTAGTTAGTTATAATTTCTTGTTGTGTGTGATTTAGATGCAAGAGAGTCTAAGACGAGAGGTAAGAACCTGCACATCACATTATGACCACTCCTTGCATTCTCAATCAATTTGCATTTTAGATAGGCACTTGCATGTCATACTTAAAACTAAAAACACAAAAATATACACGGTGGACTAGGCCACAACCGGTAAAACCTTTTATTTTTGTTACTTGGCCTACTGTAGCTGAACATCAAACCAAACAGATTCCCTACACCAAATAGTCACAGGCTAGTTGGGAACATTGACTGGGGAGAATCCCTTGCTGTTGTTGCCTGCGAATTTCCATGCCTCAACATGGTGACAGATTTGGAGTTACTGATCATAAAGTAGAGGAAAGATTAGTTTCAACTGCTTAAAAGACTAGTGCATGTTCTATCCAAAATTGTGAAAATGGGTCTATGTTAGAGGAAAGATCAGTTTTAGAACCTAGAAATACTAGTACAAGCTCTATCCAAAATTTTGAAAATGAGTCTATGTTAGATGTAACTCATAGAAGTACAAGTATTGGTTTTCAAATTCCCCAGAAAGTAGAAATTGCTAGAGATTCTAATTCCAGTTCTGGAAAGCTAGAATGCTTGGAGAATCTAGTGTGTAATATCCTTCCAAAAGTTTATATGGATGGCTCAGATGTTGGAGAAAATGGTATAATTTGAAACATATTGTCTTTGAATTTTTATTCAGATGATAGTGTATTAAATAGTCCTCACAATTTAGCATATTTTCTCCTTGTTGAGACTGATAAATGCAATGGGATATCAAAGGAAATATCAAGTTCATGGAAGTCTTAGAATAGCAAGCAGTCAAGATTTTTATTTGCAAGGTCATAAGGTTCTATAGAAAGATCAAGCTATTATTCCACTCCCAATTTGGCATCATCTATGAAATTGCAGAGGGAGTGGGAAAATGGACAAGACGTTTTGGAAATCACAAATGGACATGAACTATTGAATATTAATGCACTATCTAATAATGCTTCTAGCCCAAAGGTGCAAGGATTTCAAAGTACTTCATAGGGAAGCACATTTTTGGTTCCTTCAAAGGCCAAGGGTGAGTTTTGTCTTCTTTTGTTGTTGGATATTAGTAATTTTCTTTTAATAATTGTGTTTTACCTCTTGCTAATATGGCATTTACAGCTTTTGTTTCCTTTTATCCAGCCATTTTAAGCCTTTGTATTTTTCCAAGTTTGTTATCTATGGATATAGACTTATTTTTATGGATCTAAATACAAGAGATAACCATTTTCAGATGAGCCTATCTTTTAAGATCTAACACTACATTGGGGATGTCCCTAAGTTGCACTGGGACATTACCAATGTTGTGTAGGATTTTCAGATATCCCTTGGCCATATTGGGGACTTATTTGCACCACTTTCCAAAATCAGTGCCTAAGAGAAAAGAAATATAAGGCCTTAGCGCTACACTCACTCACCAACATATTACCCCTTACTAAGAGACTATTCAATCTCCAATTCAGCTAAGATTTAGATTTTTTTTCTTTAAATTAGCTAGGTCAGACCCTCTCTTACTCTTACCATCTACTCTACCCTGCCTCTATCCTCCTACAGAAACATACCCTATGTTATAATGCAATACTAATGGTAGGTTTTGAACAATTCTTCATGAACCTTGAACTTTGTACTTGTAAATATAACTCCACACCAAAATATGAGACCCAAGTCTTAGTGAGGTTCTTATTTTCCATTGAAGAAGCAACGCATCCCACATGGGGAGTCAGAGTGGAAGGCGCAAGCATGCCATAGGGCTTGAAGGGAATTGGAACTTAAAACTAATTCATAATTAGATAATTAGGGCAGGGCACTTTCACATTCCACTCAAGTAGGATGGAGACATGCTTTATTACACTTACGAAGAAATAGTCTCTTGTAGGCAGTTCAAATGGGGAATATGAACCTCATCATGATTTTCTTTATCCTTTGCTTCATCATCAATGTGCATTTCATGGTCAAGTAAATTCCTTCATTTTGAAAGTCATAAATCTTGATAAGAATATGCCTTTATGCAACTGTGCATTATAAGAACACTATAGATCACCAGTCTCTCCAACATTTTCGATAGGTTTAGTCAATCTCAAAAGCTTACTAGAATCTAAATTTTAGTGTATTCTTATTTTAGGTGACCATACATTCTAAGGAAAGTTCAGTTCTTATCAATGGTTATTTCTCTTTGTGAACTATTGTCCAATCATCATGGAAGCTATTTCAGATCCTGTACATCTCAACATAGAGCTGGTATATATATATTTTTATACCTAATAGTTTGTAATTTTTTCAAGTTTAATTCATGCTTAACCAATTGTCCTTCCTTTCAAATAATAGGTATCATCACCTAGAATCCAAATATACAACTCTTTAAAGGTTTCTCTAAAGACAGAATGTGGTGATTTTTGAAACTTGTCATTTACGTGCTTGGGTTAAATGATATTCACCTCTAACCATAGTTGCATGTATGAAATACTCAACCCCAAATCCATCAAAATAGACAAAATACCACCATATTCTAGTGGCTCTTGCAAATACATTTACCCAATGTTGGTCCTCACCCTACTGTGTCGAAAACACCTTTAAAGTGAACCAAACATGATCCATGTGCATGGTAAGCCCATGATTATAGTATTATAAATGACTTAGCTACATCTAGCATCACCATGTCTCAAGTAACATGAAGCCATTTCAGATCTAAAATTTGATGTCTCATGTAACATGTCCAACTATAAATTTCAATAAGGAAAGGTTTTTTCTTACATAAAGAAATATAGTAAGCATATCAAGTAGAAAAATCGTCTCATTTTATGAGGAATAGTATTTATGCTTGGGAATAATGTTTTATCTGCCTTCATGCTTCTAGGATTAGGTTAGAATTATATGTTTTTTTCTTTGTAATCTTCCTATTTAATTTGCTTGAAACAATATTGTTCTTACCATTTTAAAATATATGGCTACTACTATGTCCTAAACTAAAGAAGAATATGGTTTAATAAAGGCTTAATAATTTGAACTCATATATGCCAAGTCTTGTTAGTTGTATATCATTATTCTAGACAATCCTCAACACCCTTCTCACAAACCATCCATACCAAGGGAATCTCACTCTATTCATGACATTATAGGTTTAGTAACTCACGTTGTAATCGTTTTCGGTACATGTAACCTCCAAGTCTATGGTCTTTGTGGTAGCCGTTATGGATGGGTCAACAAATCCCATTTAGAAGCCATTATCCTAAGTCTATTCCAATTCACTTTACAATGAACAATAAGAATCCAATACTTCATAGACAACCCTGCACCCTCCCACTACTTAAGGAGGACCACCTCTCCTAACTAGTATTCCCCCTACCCTTGAGGTGCACTTCAAAATACTCCATGTTATTAGGGATTGTTAATCCTTATTAATGTTGTTTCCTTTTCCAATATCAATTTATTTCATCCTTATCCTCATCAACGCGTCAGGATTTTGTTCAACAATACCGATATCCTTACCAACTTCCCAAAAAAATATTAAAGAAATTCAAGAATAAGAACAGTAAAAGTAATCCCAATGACCCAAACCTAAATTGGGGACAACGATGAAATCAACCTAACCAATGAAATAATGACATGGGAACTAAAATATAAGTAAGCAAAGAAAGAACACTAACATCAAGAAAAACTTTCCTTGTGGTCTTTATGGGGTTCAAGGACATTGTACACATCGTTGTATATAGCACATGAGATTAAGTGTATGTGCACTCCCAAACCTATCAAAAGAGAATGTTCCACCACATGGAAACTATAAACTGCAATGGATAATGATTAACATGACCCCATAACTTGTTCATTTAACCTATCTCAAAAATGGTGATTTTGTGAAACTAGTCATTTACATGCTTTTGTTAAATGATATTCACTTCTAAACATAGTTGCATGTATGAAATGCTTAACCCCAAATCCATAAAAATAGAGTAAATACAACCATCTTCTAGTGGCTCTTGCAAATACATTCACCCAATGTCGGTCCTCACCCTTGTGTGCCTAAAACACCTTTAAAGTGAACCACACATGATCCATGTGCATGGTAATCCCATAATTATAGTATTATAAATGACTTAGCTACATCTAAATCTCCCATCACCATGTCTCATGTAACATGAAGCCGTTTCGGATCTAAAACTTGATGTCTCATGTAACATGTCCAACTGTAAATTTCAATTGTCCTTCAAAATTCCATATTTTGAAGGATACTTGGTTTAAAGAGATTTGTAAATGTTTA
>LPNX010089862.1:128520-152050 GCA_001517045.1 Pseudotsuga menziesii | reverse complement strand
CCCCCCCCCCCCGTTATTTTCCATGGGGTGTCCACCTAGGTTTTCATGAGGGTTTCTGGGTTGATTTCTGAGTTTTCTGGATAGGTCTAAAGCATTATTTGACCTTGTATAAGTTGTAAAATGAATTATGGGATAATTCCTAGCGTTTCTGGGAAGGAGAAAGGACAAAAGCAACAACATAGGATGCAATGGATTTAAAACTGGGCACATTGCAGCAATTCTTGGCATAATTTTGTCATTAAACAACAACCAATCTTGAAACTGGGCGTGTTCTGAAGCAACAGCTTCAAAACCTCAAACTTGGGCATTATTTGGACTGCCTTAACCCTCATAACAACAACACGAGAGGCTTGAATTCAAGTCTGATCTTATTCTAAGTAGCTATGGGCCTACATGTATGTGGAATCAGCAGCGAAACCAAGTTTTGGTGAATTCAGGGAAGTTCTGAAGCATAAATAGTGGTAAAAAACATCATTTTTAAGATATGTGTTGTTTTAGGCTAATTCTATGTGGTTTGTGGCTTACACCATCACTTAAAACATGTCCTTATTGAAGTATGAGCATGGAAACAA
This sequence comes from Pseudotsuga menziesii, assembly GCA_001517045.1. Taxonomy (NCBI): domain Eukaryota; kingdom Viridiplantae; phylum Streptophyta; class Pinopsida; order Pinales; family Pinaceae; genus Pseudotsuga; species Pseudotsuga menziesii. Next base: position 151,478 of record LPNX010089862.1, on the reverse strand, counting down.
CGGCGAAGAGGGTGTGAATTCAATTATGGGTGGTATTTTGAGGGAAATCAATAGTGCAAACCCTTGATTGAGCATTTTTAGGGGTTTTGGGAATGAAAACAACCCTCATCTTAGATTTTGGGTAGGGTATAAGGAAAATTCTTCAAATAGTACGATCTATGGTTTCTTTGTATCATGTTTATGACTTAAAAATATGATAGACATATCTCCAAGAAAACCACAACTAATGAATAGAGTTCCATACTCTACCATTTAGAGATAAATATAATGATCATCAAAGAAGATTGACTGAAAGACATAGTCCATGCCTAAAAAAGTAAGACCATGGTTAAGGACAATGTTGTTCTAGGGATCTTAACTACTAATGATGAAAATTAGAAGGATTGGGTCTGCAACAAGTTTTTCTTGTATTTGAATGTAATGAATCCAACTATATGATTTTAGTAAAAAATGTCTTGATGTTAGAATGCACCTTTTAGGGACACCCCCCCTGAAATTGGAAAAGCACCAATCCAAACAGAAAGGAATCTAGTGGTGATAGGGTTAGGTGGTCTATAATTTTTCGGTTATTCTGTTGTTGCAGAGTTGTGTGATAATATGAAGAAATCTAGCTTTATCTCTAAGTTTGAACCTACTAGTCACCATAGTTAATGAGCATCAAGTAAAAGCTTAGGGCTCTGGGGTGGAAGCTACCAGGTTAATTTGTTAGCATATTGAATCTCTCGAGTGCTCTATAACTGTTTGTTGGTATTTTGTAGTGGAGCTCTTTATCTTTTTGGTTCATCTTTGTGGGTAGAGTCTAAACATCCAACTCAACATTAAAAAAATGTTAGTAGTATTCAACAATGTTAAAACCACTCAATTGGCTGATGGATCCCGTGCTTCAATTTTTTGACGTTTAATTTCAAAGTAGACAAGAAGGAAATCTTACAGGACCTGCATTGAAAAATTGTGTATATTCATTTCCTAGAAAATAAAGTTGATTCGATGAACTACATAAATAGATACCTGTTACAAAATAAAAAACACAAGGAGAGAGACACTGGACAAGGCTTAAATAACTTATCCTTGCTTGTCTGATTTTGTGCAATGCAATAGTTCAACAACATCATCTATGCCAATTCCATACTCATTGTTGCTTTTAAATCATATGTCTTTTGAAGGATCTTGAGAAGAATCCTTGTCAAATCTGTGCAACTCTGCATCCTCACAATTTGCCTATGTGGTCTCTTCTGGTTAGACATCTTGTTTTGTTAGTAGAGACATCATCATTGTTCCTGTTAGAGTTATAGACTCCTGACATATGATGAGGGGCACCCCACTCAAATACTAACGCACTTTGCACCCTCATAGGTTGCTTATGTGGCATATTTTAGTAAGATGTCTTTCCATGTTGGTAGACTCTTTTGATACTCAAGTATTGTCTAATATTAAATACCTAAGGCTCTATGCAATGAAACTAGATTCTCTGCTCTCCTAAATGAAAGCTTGTTCCTTTTGATCAAATGAACAAAGTAACAGGTGAATTGGTTCCTCTCAACTTATATCTTGTAAGGTTCGTAAGGCTATGGCTATTTAAGGTGATAGCTATATACTTATATATATCAATTTATATAAAGCAATTGCTTATATATATCAATTGTTTATAGATCTTGTAAATAGAATTTCAAGTGAGCAGGCACATGCTTGTACACATAATCATGTGCATAGAGTCATAGAAACAGGTGTTCCTGCATGAAAGATATTCATGAAAAAAAATTCTTGATAAGACCCCCAAATGATTTGAGACACAAAAATAGAGTAACTAAAAATTTGAGATAGTAGATGGACACCAAGTTGGTTGAGCTCTACCCCCATGCATCCTTTCACCACCCAATTAGGTTCTCTTTGTATATTGTACTCTCTCAACTATGGTTTGTTGAAGCAGAAACCAAGTCTTGCGAATGAAAGGAATGATTCTTGAATTAGGTTGTGCTCATGAATGATGGACATCTTATCAATAACATCTCAACACCCCTGTTTTACCTATCACTTGTAAATGAGAGGAATTATCCCAGTCGTTTCCATGCCATTTAGGATTGAGCATATAGGCTGCTATTGTAATGGTGTCTTCATATAATCTAACATTTGTTGAAATTTTCCATCAATTTGATATTCCGCAACCTTTGTTTCGCACTTTTTCTCTCATTTTTCTTTGACTCTACCTCGAACAAGCATTGGATATTAAATTTGGTAATGATTAAAGTTCCTAAATTATGAAAATGTTTACCTACAACCATACTCCCTAGCTATTTAAAGGTCTCAACCAATGGAAGAATCTTCAAGGAAATAGATACCAATAACCTGATAAAGCTCAGGTATGACCTTTCAGGGCCTTACACAAGTAGAGCTCCGGTAAGTCTAGGACCTTACCTAAGCAAAAAGATTGGATAATACCATCACATATTCTTCATTATATATCCTTATAATAGAATACAAGATTTAATATGCATTTGATAGTGTTATCGTGAAGCACTCAATTTGGAATTTAAAAGGCAGAGAACTCTTTGTTGTTGAACACTAAAATAAATATGCAACTAAGTCACCCCTAAGGATACTGAAACACGGATCACCTTGCAAATGAAACCTACACCTTAACCGAGTGATCTAGAAGGAATTGAATGAATGAGATGTAACATTATATTTGACGTTCTTTCCATGTTGTGCTAGTTAAAAGATTTCCGAGCACCAATGACATAGTTCATCCAACCTCAGAAATATAGAAGTACCTCCAAACTTTGCTTTGTTCACACACTATTTACTCATGGTTGTCTGTTATACCACCCAATACTATGGAACCAACCTAGAACCAACCTCGGCTGTTCTGTTGAAGAAATTTTTTTGCCTACTCTGCCACTAAATATTTTCCAAGAAAAATGAGTTATAATAAAATTATGGAAATTATGTTGCAAAAGTTTTAAATTTAAAACTTTCTGTCTATCTTTCTATATGTGCATGTTGATGGTGTACATTTCAACCCATTGCTGGTGTTCATGTTAACCACTATTTGAGGGTTTCTTCTGATGTCAACCTTGAAATTCACACTTACCCAAAAATTTGTGGTTGCCTAAATGTCAGTTTGATTTTTCCTTGGGTGTGAGACATGCTGGAAACATGAAAATCTGCACTTAGAATTTCATGCTGGTCTGCACCTTGAAGTTGGTGCAAGTAGGGAATTCAAAATTTGTGTCTGTCATTGCCTAGGAAAAACATGTTTTTGTATCTCGAAAATGCACCAAACTATACACAAAAAATTGCTCCCTGAACCCATCAATTTGAAATATTCATGCCTTCCCTAAATAGGATCTGATGCTTCTACTTTACTTCTTGAAGTTTGTGCTAGCCAGGAAAAATTGGCTTGCCAGAAACTTAATAAATGAAACAAATTAACTTATATGTCTCTACCATGCAATCTTGGCTTTGCTTGGAATCTGCTCTAATGTGTGCCAATTCTATGGGCTTTTTCAAACTTATGTGCTGACACGATACTTAGGGTACTTTTTGCCTTCATCATCCATGACATAATCCTTCTTGGCTCCATTTGTTTGGCTTTGATGCCATATTAGTATTTTCAATTGTGTGCAATAATAAATTAGAAAACAACAAATTCATATAGCTTCAAGTATATAAATACTTTTCACATCATATTCCAAATATTTATAGCAAGACTATTCACTTCATATTCCCAATATTTACTCTAAGATGACTTAAAAGTTACAATTAGTCATCACAACTTGACTTTATTACAAAATAGACTTCCTATACAACCATTAAATATTTTGTTTATCATGTAATGTTGGTGAATACTCATAAGTTTAAGAACACATATATGGGGAACACAAGGTTTGTCTAATGCTATGATTTGTGCAGACAACCCCACCTTGTTGTTGCAGAGACTCCACTAGGTTGTTGTTTTACTGCATTATCCTTGTCTGTGCTGTTTTACCTAGGGTTTGTGGTTGTGGTTGGAAGGACAGAGACACCATTTTGGAAATCAGGGTGCATTGGCATGTGAGGGAGGTGCGAACATACATATGCGTAAAATATCTATTGCAAACACGTAAAACTTCTACAAATCAGAAATAAAATTTGTGTATAATATCAAAAACTTAAAACATAAAACATGTGATATGATCTATAAAACTGAACTTAATACCATTGGACAACATTAATTTGCAATTTATATGAAGGGTACATAGTTGTGGGGGGTATAAATTTGAGGAACATTAGTAGGCTTACATTCTATATTTTGGCACTAGATGCACAATTTGGATCTCTATAACAGTTTGGCAAGCAATAGAAAGCACAAATCAAACCTTTGTACATCTACATGACATAAATTATATAGAATGAATTTCTATATCAGCTAGTTGGCATGAAATATGTAGGTCATATTATTAGGATAACTTCCTAACATATTCATTTAATAGATCACATGGCATGGAAATTGCATAATTCAATCATATTGTTGGTAATCGAGGATGTAGATCAGGCCTTAAATTAAGAACATTAGGCATGGGATGAGACTATTCAAATCTTAATTTCAGATTGTTTTGAGGGCACTCTCAAGTTTAGTTGTGGGTCCCTTCCTACACCTTTCATTTGTACCCTAGAATGGGGAGGTGTGTTACTATGATAGGGAGGTGCTCCACTACTATTTTAAAAATGCTGTATTAGATTTAATTATGCATGCTTTTTAAAATATATAGCTCGAGTTAAAGAACTTTCACAGTTTGTTTATCACAGTTTCTTGCTTTTTAGAATTACTCCTATCTGTCATGTTTCTTTATAAAATAGAAATATTTTGGAAACGGTTTTTTTTTAAATATCATAATAATCATGGGATATGGATCACATTAAATATGTTGGATCAGATTAAATATGCATTTTATTAGTTGTTCTCTTGTGGTATACCTCGAAGGAGTTGTCAGAACATAGATTGCTTCTTATGACCATGAAAAGATATCGACAATAATCAATGTGCTAGCGCATGAATTTTCTTCCTCCCCTCAAGCAAAGCATCGAAAAGTATGTGATATAGGGCTATCATTACCTTGAATATCCATCTAAAGATTATAACAAGTTGATATTGTTTTCTTACTAATGTTCTACATTTCTATTGACACACATTTGAACATGGAAAAAGGTCAAAGCAAAGTTATTTCTAGTAATAAATTTGCAAGGGGTGCAAATTTAGGTTTTGAGATTGTGGCAGAATAATGTTAGCTGTAGTGAAGGCCTCCATCTTTTGAAAAATAAAATTTCCATGTGGGAAATGTTGTTTGTTCTACAATATTAAAATATAGAAATGTCTTTCTAAATAGTAAGGCTAATTGCGAGTTTGGATTTTCTAAGGTGGTTTAATAGGTTTGGCTGCAACAGCTGTTGGTTTGGCATCAGAAGATGCCCAAGATCTCGAGGTGAGTGTTGTTTTAGTAGGTCTTGTTTTAGTTCATAGTCTTTTTCATGTGTCAAAAACTTTGGAAAGTGGAAATTCAATAGGCATACATGTTAAAGACGCGACATTACTAAAAGTAATTCTATTTACATGATTTGTTTTGAAAGACATGTTATCACTAAAAGTAATTCTAGAAACATGAATTGTTCTTGTATCAAACTGCAATGAATGAAGAGTAAAATACTAAGTCTAATTGAAATGAACCTGGTGGTAAAATCAATTTTATCATCTAAAATAATCAGTTGTGAACTCAAGTTGATGCTATTTCAAGAGTGGAAATTGAAAATCCATTAATGTTACCATGTGAGAGGCATAGTTTTAGTAAAAAAAATTCTAGAAACCGGATTTTGTACCTTGTTCTTTGTATCAAATTGTATTGATTTTAATATTATATAAAAAAACCAAGACTCAAGTTTGGGAGTATCATCTAGAGTTGATCACTTGTAGTGAGTTCAAGCACACCTTTTTATGAGCGGAAATTATTTTGTGAAACAACTTCTGTTACTTAGGATGAAAGATTTGGAAATTCAATAGGTACACTATTCAAGAAGCATGGTTTTGATAAAAGTAATTCTAAAAAAATGATTTTTTTGTATCACTTTTTGGTGATAAAACTCGAAAGTGCCAAGTGAAATTTATGTAAATAAATCGGTATCATTTGATAACTTCTGATGAGCTCAAGCTCAAAATTTTGAAAGATCTAGTAATTAGCTATGATAGCAGTTTTGATGTGGATTTATTCATATATTCATTTATATATGTATGTATGCATGTATAGTTACCATCTACCAATCTACTTATACATTATAATGTGGGAAACCTACTCATCCACAATAAATGGATGATTTTGTTATGGTAACTATTTTCCATTGGCATGTCATATAGAGATAATGTGTTGGGATGGGTGGCCATGGGTAACATCCAAATGGGGATATACTTAAAATTGAATAAGGTGCCTCTCACCCTAGGACCTAATGCCAACTCCAAGTCACCTGAAATTACGAAACAGTTTTGATATGAAAATGTCACTTTTCAAAATGTTCAGGAATTGTGAAAACTGACATATTTCAATAATTTAAAAGATAATTAATATAAAAAATAATTCAAACTCTAAAAAATTTTGTTATTTCATTTCCATATTTTAGATTTTTTGGGTTTGTTTCCTATTTAGGGCCTTTTTTATGCACAAACAGGACATTCCTGTATTTCACTCCCTTTGAAGGCCTTTATGCTTTTTTCCTTTGGCACAAAGGAAACATTCCATTTATGGCCTTTTGGATAGGAAGTGTTTCAGAAATATCATGGAAATGTTTCCAAAAACAAGAATGCCCTCCCAACATTTCATGGGTGTTTGATACCTGTTGTGATTTCAAAAATATTTCTATGTAGTAAACAGGGGCTCTGCAAGTATTTCCTGTGGCCTTTCCCTATTGTAACTTCTAATAAGACAGTTGTACCAAAATACCAATTACAACATAATCCCTATAGGATTATGCAATTGTGTTTTTTTATTTTTATTCAATATTGGGCATAAAAAGTGAAAAGGCTAAAAAAATCAAATTCAAGAAAGGAAATAAAGGTCAATGACACTTTACATTTTTAGTCAAACTTTAAATGTACAAGTTTGAAGGTTTGAATTGAATAGCTATTTTTATTTTGGTGAATAGTTGGCTTTTTCTAGGAAGAATGTAGTTGTTTAAATTTCCTTTTCACTGACTTGAAATATAGCTGATATATCATGGTAGATTACTTTGAATAGCTTATCCCATTAATATTACACTTATATTTAATTCTTCTATACGCTTTGTTCTATTATTTTTCTTTCATGGATTATGGATATATATTTGAATGTGTATTGATATATCCCTATTTATGCACACAAATACATTCATGTACTTGCATATCATACTGTAGTCACATGTGCACAATAGCATGTGCCTGTGGATAATAACTTTTTTTGCTAATATAAATTTTCTTTATTGGTGTTCATTGTTAAATTATTCATTATATCATATATGATGCACATAGTAAGCATATTCGTTTACTAACCATTCATGATTTCTTCTCTTAACATGCCGTTGCTGAACAAAATCACACCATCAATGAATAACAACATTTATGTAGCAACACACACATCCTCAATTGGATTATACAACTATTTCTTAAACACGTCCCTTATTATTTGTTCATATTAAGTTTAGGTTATTAGGTATGCATCGATACATTATTTTTTTCTCTAGGACCCTTTTGTGCACCACTTTAATAGATTGCATAATTGTTTAGGATATTTTGTTTCCTGAGAATGGTAGATTTTTATGCTTATTAGTGTGTTTGGAAAAATAAATTGGATTTTAAGCATGTATGTATTTGGACCTGATTGTCTTTTATTAGAATTACAAATGATGAAATCTATGTGTTAATATTGCTCCTCTCCTCAATTCTTAAAGGGTGCTAGCTCAATGGAAGAGCACCTGCTTTACAAGTAGGAGATTGGTGGTTCGATTCCTCCATTCCATAATAATATTCCAATCTATTTCTAAAGGTAAAAAATGTTGTAGTGCAAGATGGATGCAATATTAGACGCAACAGTAAATGCAAAACATGATGTAAAAGTGGACGTCACACGAAACACAAAAGTGGATACGAAATCCAACTTTATGTCAGACGCAAATGTGGACACAAAAGTGGATGTCACACTAAACAAAAAATTGGATGAAAAAAGATTCTCAACACTCACAATTAATGAATCCAAACTAGATGTAATACTAGGTGCAAAACTAGACGCAATAGTAGATGCAAAAGTGGAATCCTAACTAGATGTAAAATTGGACATTAAATTGAGCACAAAATATGGTGTATCGGTGGACATAAAAATAGGCGTAATGCCAGGTGCAAAAATGGAAGCAACATTTGGCGCAAACAAAAACTTAAAACGAGACACAATATTGGATGCAAGATGTGACAACACATTGGATGTAAAACTAGACGTAATATTGAATACAAGATGGGATGCAAGATTGGACAACAACTAGATGTAATATTAGATACAAACATGGGCACAACACTAGGCACAACACTGGGTGCAACATTGGGCTCAAGCATAGATGTCAAAAAAGACATCAACTGGGATGCAACACTAGTTGCAAACCTAGATGAAAAATATGACGTAAAACAAGATGAAACATTTGGCACAAACATGGATACAAAAAAAGACATAAAACCATATACAAAATTAGATGCGAATGGGGATGCAACATTATAAATAAATTTGGATGCAAAAATAGACGCAATATTGGGCCTAAAATTGGATGCAAACCTAGATGCAACGTTAGATGCAGAATTGGACACATAATTTTATGCAAAACATGGTGCAAAATTGGGTGCAAGTCTCGATGAAAAAATAGGAGAAAATTCATATGCAACATTGGATGCAAAAGTGAGCATGAAAATGGGTGAAAACAAGGATGTAACAAAGGACGCAAAAAAAGATGCAATCAAAGTTGCAAAATTGGGTGCCAATAAAGGCGTAACAAAAGATGAAAAAAATTGGGCACAAAAATTAATGTTAAAAAGGATAGAAAAAAATATGCAATAGACAATGTCTTACGAAAATGTAAACTAACACTAGGTTTAGCGCAGGATTGTTCACCATAGTTGGGAAAAAATTACACTAAAATCCATCGCTAAATTCTATGCTAAATCCAGTTTTTGTTGTAGTGTGTGTTCTCTTCTTTACCGCTTCCCTTGGGCTGCTGGCCTGTTTGTGATGATTATTTTCTTTAGTTTTCTTGGTTGAATGGGTAGGTTGTACATGAGGGATTCCTCCTGTCATGTTCCAATTTAAAGATTCATTCATTTCTTGCTTCTCTTTTCTTTCATTCATATTGTCATCTTTGAATCTTTGTAAGTCTACTTGTAGACTCTGTATGGTTTTCATTAGATCTAAACTTACTTCGACCACCAGTTATTCTTCCCATGTTGGGGAATTAAAATTTCCTTATCGGTTTTTCTTTTCTTATGTATTCATGATCTGGACTCTTTTAGATCCTACAATTAAAACATTTAGTAACACTAGTTTTCTATTAGTTTTAAAATAAAATCAAATACACTTTTGAAATGTTTATTTGTGCAACGAATGTTTGGTAATTCCCATTAGGTCTCTTAGTGTTTGAATATGGGCTATGATACCACTTGTAATGTCCCTCAAATCCATAAATAAATAAATAAATTGTACGATAATAAACTTGTAGATCTTAAGGACATCTTCATTTTCTTACTACGGAATAAAAGTTTGTTCGGTGAACTAAGCTAAGCTTTGACTAGGGTTTTCTTTGAGTGTTTTTCCTGTATGATGATGATGTATACATATTACTATTCTATACTTCCATTCACTTATAAATTTACTTTTCCTATCTATCTTATTTATTGGCATTGTCGATACTTACTCTGTATTATGTCTTACTTTAATTTTACGTGTATTTAATTTATTTATTGTTCATTGTGAAGAGGTCGAGTTACCTATGTATGCCAAGGGGTGGAGTAGTAGGATTTTGTCCCTTAAAGGTCCACTCAGAAAGGTAAGGTTCCTATTCTATGATGTTTACTTAGTTCATAATGAACTAATGCATGTGTTTATATTCCTCTACATGTGACTTTGCTTATGAATCCAGTCTTGCAGACGTAACGTAACAGAGTCCTAGCATCTACAACTATTTGAATATGAACAATGCTATTCCTATGCTCAGAGATAAAAGAGGACAAAGGGTTCCTAAGCCTAACTCATACTTTGTAACTATTGTATAGAGGATTATACCTTGGATGATACTATATGCATGCATGAAAAAACTTATAATGATGAAGGTTTAAAAACTTGTTTATAAATATTTTATGCTTATACATTAACGTGGAGGGTTTATACTATGGCATAATGTATGCCATTGAAAATATGGTAAATACTTATGCAAATTGTAATAAGAAATGGTTTTAAAAACTATGGTGATCGAGTTTAATACGATGGTAAGGTGTGAATCCATACTATAGACTTATGGGTTTTGATCTGCATGGACGTGGTGACCAAGTTGGCACATTGATTTCACCTCAAAATTTAGAGGCCACCTGCCTTATGGACTTCGTTAGGGTTCTCTATGGTAATTTCCTTGGTCAGTGTTTGGTTTTGGGAGGAGGTCTCACTCTCCAGGTGGGAGCTTCGCATCCATGCAGAGCAACTAGGATTCCCTTGAGAACGTTGGAAGGTATGTCATTGTTCTGTGTGATAGCACCTTTGACTTTTGGTTTGGTTCTTAGTCGTTGTATACTTCTGAAACAAGTTTCATTTTCATTGTTTTCAAGTGAAGATAGTATGTGTAAACTGTGTTTTTGAATGGCAGAGGTGCTTGGTTTCTTGTGCGGCCATCATCGGTAAGCCCCACGAAAAACAATGGGACTGTACCTAAACATTGAAATTACTGTGTTTATCAAAGGGTTTTTAAACTAGGTCTGGGAGATGTTTGGTTGTAATGTTTAAGCTATTAATTGTTTGGTTGGGTGTTGGGGTTTATTCAAATCGTTTGGAAATTATTTAAATGCAATTGTATAAATTCCTTTGCATGGCTCTGTAATGTAAATTTCATGTTTCAACTGGTTAATAAATACTCGTCTCTATGTTTTTGGTTTTCCATTTAACTATAAAATGGATTTTGGTTTTTAAATGAATCTTCTTAGGTTTTTCATTGTGTTTTAAACTGGATCTATAATTTGTAATGTGTTGTCTAAATGTTAACAGTTCCATTTCTCGGCAATGGCACTTGCAATGCCAAGATTTCAATAATGGGTGCAAATGATGGAATGTGGTTTGTAAATTGATGCGTCGTTTGATACATGTAGCTCTATAAATTTAAAGGATTTGGTATCTTCCACACGAAGTTGTAAGGACTTAGCCCCATGCCTTACATTTGTAACACAACCTATGTAGAGGGGTTGAATAATTTAGCTCTCTCTTACAGGATTTGATCATGGGTTTGTATGGTTTTGTTTATTAAAATCTCTTGAGTTGATCTCTAAGCGATTTGAAACTAGGTGGAATGCTTGTCTGGGTTAATGGTTTAAATTTTTTGTAGTTTAAATATTTTTCATAATTTGTTTATAAAGTTGGGGTTTAGGGATTTGACCTTGGGTCCCATGGATACTTTGACTGTGGTGATGGTTTCAATCTGTTGTTTTGTTAATGTGTTTTATGTGGTGATTATCGTGTTTATTTTTGGAATAATATCAATGCGAAGCGTATGGGATTGGTACTCTATGTGATTTGGTATTTAGTTTGTTGACTATAATTTATACAGGTTTGTATTATATCTTTGCTTTGGAAATAAAATACTGAGAGTCAATCCTTAACAAGATTCGGTTGTTGTGAAGTGATAACTAATGTTTATAAGTATTCAGTTTTTAATAATATGATTTGAAAACGTGGATAGGCTCTTGGCCTTCATGCATTATGGTAGTTTGATAATATTGGTAAGTGTTTATAGATTTGCTTATAGCGTAAACATTATGTTCTATTTGTTTGATTTTAATAGTTTAGATGTTGGTTATGTAGATAGGATATTTTTAGATTTAAGTCTGTGTTTCACTTGAAAATGAAATGTGTCAATACTTCATTTGATTTAGTTTTGAGTTCGGGTTACAAAGGGATTCTATCCTTGGACTAAATGGTTATAAAGTATTTATTTAATAATTATATTAACGTTGGAATAGAGTTTAAAATGTGTTTTGTTTATTATAGGATTCAATTAGTTTTAATTTTGTTTAAGCTCTATTTTAATTTATAATAAGGCCATAGACCTATGCAAGTTCTTTATGAACATATACTTAGGTTTTTTAGGTTTAGTAAAAATGTTGATAGAGATATGTTAATTAGTTTATTTAGACAATAGGGTTTAATTTTAATTTAACCTATTGACACTAATCTTGTAAAAACTGTTCAAATCTAAAGCTAAGAGAAATTTTAACTTTAAAACCTACCTAAGAATTTAAGGGTTGAATTTTAAGTTTAAACAATTGCAATAACCTGCAACATAAAAATTAACCCTATAAACTATCTAAGACATTACATGTTGAGTTTCATATTTAAAGAAATGAATTAAATATGAAGCATGCATTCAAATTGTAGGTCTTCAATCAAGAGCGTAATAATTATAAGGAAAATATGTAAACATGATTTATAGAACTTGAGAAGGTAGAAACCTCATACCTACAACTATTCAACTTGTTTAATGGAAAAAACCCCGTAGACTTAAACACACAAAATTAATTAAAAACAGTTATCTCTAAACTGAGATCTGTTAATCCTATAACTTCAGAACTACCACATTCCTCCAAACCATGACGTGGAACCATTCGTGGTTCTAATATGGACCCCACCGATATGGATCAAACATGAAAACCAGGTTCTGTATAACATTGCTTGGGTTTTGGAAATTTCTCTCCAAAATTACCTAGGAAAATAATAATGATCATCTTCGTAAGCCTTCCCTTGGGTTCGATATTTATAGATAATATTTAGGAAAAATGGTAGTTATTTTAAAACTTCACTTAGATCAAGAATCCATTATTTTCTTGAAAATAACCTTTAATTGATTTATGTGGATTTAATAATTATTTTTCTCAAGTTAGGAACTCTTTCACTAGTTCTCGATTTAACTCTTTAGGATTAAATATTTATTTAACCATTTTAGTAAATAATTAATACATAGAATCTTTATTCATTATTTATAGTTAGCATTATTTCTTTATATTTTAATATATATAATTATTCTTTTATTCATAATATATATCAAGTATATATATATTATTGTTAACATTTATTTATGCATCATGTAACATGATCTCATTTACCTCATGCCGTTATTTTCATATACTATTTCTTTTATCAAGTCCTTAGATAGTGTTGGTCAACTAACTTAGCGCGATCTAGATCCTCCTTGCATGTTGAATTACCTCGTGTATCATGGTAGTTCTTCACTACGTAATCATAATTATATTCGAAATTTCATTAAATTAAATTAAAAATAAGTAAGATAAGGTTGGTTCTTTTGAGAGTCGTTCTCATTCAACACAATTAATTTTCGTAACTCCTAGTGCTATCCAGAGCCCAAGATCAATGGTAAAAACTAGGTTTTACACTTAGCGCAATTCCAGAGCCTCTCACTCAACACTAATGCTTGGATGTACTTGTATAATAAACATAGGGATACGATGGCCAAGGATCTGATGCTCTAGATATTATGCTCAACATCAATTTGGAATGCTCGAGGGATTATGCCAAACACTTCCAATTCTTGAACTCATGTGTTTCAGAGCTTATGCTCAACACAAAATATCATAACTCATGTGCTCTAGATATTGCCCTCAACACAAAATCTCATCACTCATGTGCTTCAAGGTTTTCACAGAACAAATTATAGAACTCAATCATGCATTTAGTCTTCTGCACATTTTATCACAATGATTATCTTAGTACATGCATTAAGGTAAATCACATAATACATCAATATATAGAACTATGACCATAATCGTTGTCCTTATCAGTCCATTCCCAACATATACAATCACATATATCATAATAAATCATATGCATTGGCTTATGCCCAATATATCTAACTAATCAACATAACTCATGTGCAGTGGGGCCTTCACCCAATATACAAACATAAACATCAAAGTGACCTATGTGAAATGGGACTCATGCCCATCATAGTTTAAGGTCAAAATTCAGGATATTACATTGGAAGTAGAAGGTAAAATTTTAAACACACATGTATCTATTATTATTGATTCAAGAGCTAGTTTAAGTTATATTGCACCAAGAGTAGTTGGGAAATGTAAACTGTTAAAGGAAATAAAAAGATGCATGGTTGGTACATCTAGAAACAAGAGTGAAAAGGAAAGTTACATAGTTGGTAAAGGATTGTAAAATGAGTTTTAGTGGAATCGACACAATAATTGACATAACATTCTACCCTCTTTTATATTGTATCATATTTAACAAAAAGTGAAAAGATTGTTGGAATCTTTTGTATTTTGCGAATATTTGTTTTCTCATAACTCGAAATGGGGAGGAAATTAGACTATTGGAAGTCTCTTGAGATTCTCTACAACTTTTATGTTTTGAGTTTTTCCTAATTCCTAAACGTTTGTCTGCAGCATGTGTTTTAGTAACAAGACATCTTGAAAAGATGTTTTGTTACTAAAATTCCTTCCCTAGACAAACAGTCGGGAATTAGGAGAAACTCAAAATAGGAAATTTGTACAGAATTCCAATACCTTTCCAATGGTCTGAATTATTCCCAACTTTTATTTACGAGAGAAACGTTATGCCCAAAATACAAAATATTCCTAGAATATTCTATTCTTTTTTCAAATAGGATATATTTTCATCAAAATAAAGCCTTATGGATTTGGACATACTTCCTTTAGCATCTGATGACATTTTCATTGGGATGGATTGGCTAGAATCTCATAAAACCATAATAAACTATTTACATACAAGTTTTGACTCCATTGATGAGGAAGGAAATTATCATACCATAAAAGGAATCTTCAGACCTTTATCCATCTGACAAATTTCAGTTGTGCAACTAAAAAAGTGTATTAGGAAAGGATGCCAACTTTATGCAATCAAAATAGTAGAAAATTCACCTGAGAAATTGAAAATAACATTGGATCAGCTCCATATCCTTAAGGAATTTCAGGATGTGCTTCCTAATGAGATACCAGGATTGTATCCTAAGATAGATTTAGAATTTACTATAGATTTAATGCCCAGATAAACACCTATATCATGAGCTCCTTATTGTATGAGTATTCCATAACTGACAAAACTAAGAATGAAATTACATGACATACTTGATAAAAAGTATATTCGACCTAGTGTGTCACCTTGGGGAGCATCGGTCTTGTTTGTTAAAAAGAATGATGGCTCTTTCAAAATGTGCATAGATTACAAACAACTAAAAGAATGACAATTAAAACCAAATACCTACCAAGAATCGATGATCCATTTGATCAGATTGGTGGAGCCAAAATTTTCTTAAAAAATGATCTTAGGTCAGGGTATCATCAAGTACAAGTTAAAGAAGAAGATATCCACAAAACTTCTTTTCAAATAAGATATGGACATTATGAATTTGTGGTGATGCCTTTTGGATTGATTAATGTCCCTACAACATTTATGCGTATGCTGACTAATGTGCTAAGTAAACTTTTGGATAAATTTGTGCTGGTATTTTTTGATGATATATTAATCTATTCAAAAAATGAGGAAGAACATGAGGACCATTTATGAACAATTTTGCAAATTTTGAGAGAACGTCAACATGATGTGAAACTTAGCAAACATTATTTTTTTTAAAAGAGAGGTAAATTATTTGGGACATGTCATTTAAGAGAAATAGGTAGGATTTGATCTTGCTAAAATCAAGACCACGATAGAATGACCAGTACCGAAGGATGTACACTATATCTTATCCCTCATGGGGTTAACAGGTTATTATCATAGATTCATAGATAATTTTTCCAAAATAGTTGATCCATTAACAACCCTTGAAAATACAAGTGTTCGATTTGTATGGAGTCAACAATGTGAAGATAACTTCGATAAATTGAAACATTTACTAACAACAACACCTATATTAAGAATTATTGATACAGATAAATATTTTGTAGTGTGCAATGATGTAATTAAAGATGGTATGGAAGGGTTTTTGACTCAGAAGGGTCATGTGATCTACTAGAAGTCTACAAATTTGAAGGTACATGACATGGAATCAGAAGTCATCATCCATGACCTTAAATTTTAGCGACTATTTGGTGGAAAATAAAATTTTGTTGCTAACTAATAATATCGGGTTAAAATACATGTTTGACCATAAAACATTGAATGCATGTCAAGCCAAATGGATTCTGTTTTTGAGCGAGTATGATTTTGAAATTAGACATATAAACAAAAAGTAAAACATAGTAGCAGATGCATTGATTCGACAACAACATAAATTGCTTACTGTATTAATTAGTGTGCATCAGTCAAAATTTAAATTTCTGTTGAATTTTTATTATTATCAAGTAGTGATTCTGAGTATAACAATATGATGGAAAAATGTACCCACAGGTTTGATAATACTGAGGACAATGCATATCATATTGATAGAAAAGGATTTTTGCACTTCAAAAAATGAATTTATGTACCAATTTAGTCTAACATAAAACATATAATATTGAGGGAATTACATGATAATCCTTATGTAGGACATCCGAGATATCGAAAATATATAACAACCTTTAAAAAAAAAAAAATCGGTCAAATATGAAGAAGGAAGCAGTTGAATATGTAGCTAGGTGTTTTACATGTAAACAGGTTAAGGATGTCCATCAACATCCAACTGGATTATTGCAACATATACCCATTCTTGAATAGAAATAGGAAATTATAACCATGGACCTCATCACTGTGTTACCTAAAACAAAGAAGCATAACGTATCTATTATTGTTGTAGTAGATAGGTTAAGAAAAGCATCATATTTTATACCCATAAAATCAGCTTATAAATCCATAAACATTGTTGAGAGTTTTATGAAAGATATTTTTAGACTTCATGGAATACTAAAAACAGTTATCATTGATTCTGGACATCCCTATTTAAAGGTATGGATACAAAGTCAAATTTTAGTACAACCCATCATCCTCAAATAGATAGACATACTAAATGGGTAAATATGATACTAGAAGATATGTTAAGGATGTACGTAATGAATAAACCAGGTAAGTGGGAGGACTATATTCATTTAGTGGAATTTTGATATAATAACAATTATCAAGCTTCTCTCAAGATGATTCATTTTGAAGTATTCTATGAAAAACGATGTAAAGTTCCCTTGAGTTAGGGTAATCTTTAAGATAGAATAGTTTTAACTCTAGATATGTTGGAACAGATGTAAATAATAGTACGAAAAATAAAACAAAATTTAAAAGCGGCACATGATAGACAAAAAAGTTACTCGAACAAGAAGATAACATTTAATGAATACAATTTAGGGGAACATGTATTCCTAAGAATCAAACCAAATAAAAGTATGTTAAGAGAAGGATTATATGCCAAACTTGCACCCATATATGGGGGACCTTTTGAAATACTGGATAGAATAGGGCTTCTAGCATATCAATTGGCTCTACCTCCCTATGTAAGAGTTCATGATGTTTACCATGTTTCTTTATTAAAAAAATATGTAGCTGATCAATCTCATATCATTTATTGGAATAATGTGCAAGTGGAATTGTATGGAAACTTTCACACGGAACCAATGTGCATTCTAGACAGGAGAGAGGTTGTGCTTTGGAAGCGAACTATTGTACACATTAAATTTCAATGGAAACGTTACACACCATAGGAAGCTACCTAGGAAAGAGAGGAGGTTATGAGACAAGTTTATCCTATTTTATTTCAATATGATGATATCATCGATTAAGCACCAAGGATGGTACAAAGATGCAAGAGCGGAGGATTGTAATACCCCCTCTTAGAATTTTTAAGTAACTTTATTTAAGTTGTGTATGTCATGGAAACTAATAATTTTGGTATAAATGTATTGTTAATATAATTATTATTTGAAAATATAAGTTAGGAATCCATGTTGTTAATCGACAGAAACTCGATTTTAAGGTAGTAACTAAATCCTCATCCATCTTTATGAAGACAAGTGGCTAGTCTTGGAGAGAGTTAGTTATTAGCTATTAAAATTCCTAGGAAGGTAAAGGAGAGGCATACAAAAGAAAGAGGAAAGAGGAAGATATATTTCAGATATCACCAAGTGTGGTGTAGGCTCTAAGAAAGATAAGAAAAAGCACAGATATGCTAGTGAACATCTAAGGAATAGCACAGATCTGCTAATGAACATATAAGGATTCCAGGATCTAAAAGAGAACTGCTAGTGAACTCTTTGAAGAGCTAGGTTCTAAAATAATTAAAATCTATCCATTTATACTAGTGGCAACTTGGAGCTGACAGAAGTGAATCTTAAAGTGAGGCTTCTCGGAAAGGGGGTGGAACTCTTACAGACTATAAATTTTTGAGATTCCAAAGGCTGGGTGTTTCTTGGCTGTTGATTTTTTACTTTTGAGATAGAGTTCATATATGTTCACTAGAAAATCAAATATTTCTTCTCTTATAATCATGAGATTATGATTTTACTTATATATTAGTTCTCTTTCATGAACAAAGGTTTAATACTAAGGAATTTAGGAACTAGGACATCTTACCATGATGAAATAGTTATAAGAGTGTATTTAATTTTCATGAATAGTATTAGTTAGTACTACAAATTATTAGCATTTCAAAGGGGTTTGTTAATAGAAAAATATATGGACGAAAACTAGTTAGTACAAATAAAAGCATGAAACCCTAACCTAAATAAAAACCCTAGACAACCTCTCGTAGTTCTCTTTTTAAATTAAGATAAATCTCGCATACTTTCTAAAGAACTAGGGTTAATCAAATCATCGAATAAATAAAGAAATTTCTACATCCATGTACCACATAGGCCATAAAGGATTTACAATAGAAACTCATTTATATAGTCTTAAAGAAGTAATGCCAATAAAATAGAACAATCAAAACAAATCCACATAAATATAGAATTACATAGGTTGTAAAGGATTTGCAACAAGCATTTGAATATACTTATGGAAGTATCACCAATACAACAGAATAAACATAAGAGAAATCCACATGAGAATGGAATTACATAGGTCTTAAATGATGGTAGTGGAAAACACATTTATCTATATATTTAATAAAGAACTGCCAATGCAACCAAATAAGCAAGATACTCTTTATATATATATCGATTTGTCACAAATGTCCAAAACCCTAATTTATATAGATATCAAATTTATATTAATTGTTGTAATATTTTCTTTAAAACCCTAATTAAAGAAAGGATAGCGACATTGCTATCCTTACTAAATTTATAGTAATAAAGAGAAATTTTAACTTAAAAACCTTGCTCTTCATTCTCAAAAGTGAACCCAAAACCATCAGTCTTTACTATGAAAAATACAAGTCATAGCTTCTAGATTCATGCCACCATCTACTCAAATAATATGGGTAAGACAAAGAGGCTAAACAAGGACTTACTCGAGTATATGTGTCATACTTAAAAAAACCTAAAAGTGATCACTACAGTAATGGGTTGGTGCACAAAAACCTTACAGTTAAGTGATGAACAACAGTAAACTACATAACTAAAAAGAAATTAAAAAAGGAAAGGGTAGGAAGTAATTGTCTACCTAGAATATCGAATTGAGTAGGGAGAAATAGAGATGTGATTTTGGGAAGTTCAACTACAACCCTAGATTTGTTAACTCACCATATTTTAACACTTGAGTGATGCAATTAAATAGTACTTAATATTGATAAACCTCTTTACCACTCGTAGGAAGAAATTGCTATGTTTATCTGATCGATGGAACCAATAGTTTCCATCCATGAATTGATTCTACATACCACGTGATTGTTAGTTTTCTTTAGTTTTTTCTTCCATGGAGATGTCACAATAGTATAACAACTATTTTATAAATGAAATAGACTAACTCAACGACCCTCGACGACCCTGGAGAAACTTAACCCTCACTTCTGAGTCCCAAACAAAATTAGGAAAATTTGTTAATGTAATTTGGTAAAGTAAAGACCCTCGTCATGGTCTGAAAAGTGAAGAGCCAATTGTATTCCACCTTATCGTCAAGAGAATCAAATTAGTTGGAACATAAATTTAGAAAATCCACTTCTTTTTTGTGTTTAAAAACTTTAGGATAAGGTTAATAGTAGACATTAGTCTTAGATTTTTTTTTTATGAGGGTTATACATTGACAATGATACAACCCAAAGCTTAAAAGACTTGCAAATGAAAGAAAATGGAGTTATCATAATGCTAATAAGCCACTAGTTTAACCCCTTATCATATCCATAGAAATAAGAACCTAAAATGACACCTTTTAAACCACTAACCATACTTTCAAAAAAAAGAGATGAGAATTTAATCCACTTTGCCCTTACAAATGACCTTTTACTTTTATTGGAATTATTTTTTCACCGTAATTTTAAAGAATGATTATTTAAACATAATTTATTATTTAATTTTATGTTATTTTGGTATGTTACATTTTCATTCTTTTGTTAAATTTGACTAATTTTAGTCCAAATCTTTTAGAAAACAAGTGGAACAAGCAACAAAGTTGCTTAGTACCTGCCTCCTAAGAAGAGATTGAAAATATATAGCAATAGGATAATTTTGCTATAAAAATATATGATAAAACAAATATAATTACAATTTGAAAGAAATTAAAACAAAAATGAATTAAAAAATGTCCATTTAAATACGATATAGGTTATTGCAATGTAGCATAAAACAAGCATATTCAAGCTTCCTTACATACTTCTAGTAATATTCTTGACTTATGTTATAAAAATATGCAGGTTTCTTTGTAGACTAGCATAAATAGGAAATGAGAAATAATAGCTTATAAGACTATAAATTAATATCATTGTTGTGAGAATAGTTTATTTATATTTTATTATAAATTTATAATGTTATACAAATATGCAAGTTTTTTTTATAGACTAGCATAAATAGGAAATCAACAGAATTCAAGGCTTCTTGAACACAGTCGCCATTTTACGATTTGACCTTTCAACATTTTTCTGTGATTTTAGTTCATATTTTTCCACCCAAATTCTACACAAAACTTACAGGGTTAAAAATCTCTATCTTCTTTTGAGGGAATGAGCTCTTCTAGGGATGGCATGGCTATGAATCGTAACTGATGGAATTAGTAGACGTTGATCTGGTTCTCCCAGAGATATTGAAACAATGACAACTTTATGGAATTGTTAGTTCCTCATCATCAAGCAAACACGGGAAGCGCATGGCACATACGAGTAGATTCCATTACCTGAATTTGTTTGGATGTCGAGAAAACAAATTGTCACAGGGCCATGGTTTGGCACAACCGAATATGTAAGTTTCGATGTAACATCAAGGAAAATGTTAATTATTGGCTAAGGAAATAGCTACCGACTAAATTGACCGACAAGAATGTAAAAGCTAAGACTCTTTAATTAATTGGATTTGAATACGAATATGACATGTGTGCATGGAATGCAAGAAATTGTTATGTTGGCCTACTTCTCTGGAAATTTCATGACACAGTATCTCTCTTTTGTGCACATTTTAGGGTTAACTAGCCAGCCAGAGAATGTTCTAAAGAAAGAGCCTGGCCTGCTAGGGTTCAAGAAGAAAAGAAACAAGGACGCAACAGGCCAAATTAGGACACATGGGGTTTCATCGAGTACCTAACGAGTCAAATTATAACCCTTAGGGTTTGTAACAAAATCAAAATGCGGCCGTGCCAAGCAAGCAATTGTGTTTTCTTTAGGGTTTGTGCTGGTGGTCAGCGACATGTAAGAATGGAGGATTGAGATAAAATGATCCGTCGTGGAGTTCCGGCCAACAGTTTCTCTTCTACACGCCTCTTGCAAATTTAGCGAAATTTGCGTAATCAAATGTTTCATAGAGTTGGGACTGAAGATGATTTGGTGCGGAGTAAAGATCGGAATAGGAATTATGAATTATGATTGACAAAGTCTCCTGCAGCCCCACACTAGGACAAGCGATCCATGAAAAGTTTTGGCTGGGAAGAGTACTTTTCGTTTATTAAAGAATTTAAAAATCTTATATATATATATATAAATAAAGTCCATAAGGGACTTTCTTTTTGAGCTTGTGGTATATTTTAAAAAAAATCCAAAATAAGAATGCCCTTTTTTAGAACTTAAAATAATAAATTTTTATAAATGACTTAGCCTTAGGAGTGACCTTTCCAACACATTTTTAATTTCAACTGGGACTCATGAACCCAAACTCAATAAGATCCAATGGATTAAAAAGGAGAACAATCAAGGGTTGGAATCTATTGCAAATTCCCCCTTATATTTTTATTTTTGCAAAATTTTGAGGGATGACAAAATTTTAGGTTAGTTGGGGCTCACATTTTATAATTCTTAAGTTTAATGATTTCCATGCTAACATCACCTACAGAGCTACCCAAATTCAATCAAAGTCACTCATTTCAAAACCGAATTTAAAAAGCATCCTTGCATCAAACTTTTCCTCCTCTATGGAATGTAAAACTAAAGTAGATGAAGGAAATGACACTTATGTGCAAGATGTTCATCCTTTCTGAGGGTGCAAGATTTATTCTTCTTTATAGATTAACATGAAGAATGAATATTAAGAGTTTTCGATGGTGATTCCTTCAATACCTTTGGACATGGAATTCAATACTTTTCTCCAAGCAATTGGAGAAATTGTTTGGGAATTCGATGATATTTTCAGTATTAATTTTATTAGCTCACTC
>LPNX010089862.1:112100-128336 GCA_001517045.1 Pseudotsuga menziesii | reverse complement strand
ATTAATTCTCTTCTCATATGAAAGAAGCTACTAATTTTTATAAGGCAATTGCCCCCCTAAAAACAAGTGTAAAAGTTTATTAATTCTCTTCTCATATGGAAGAAGCTACTATTTTTTATAAGGCAATTGTCCCCCTAAAAACAAGTGTAAATTTTTTTTAATTCTCTTCTCATATGGAAGAAGCTACTAGCCACTACCAAAATAATTTTAAATCCTTAAAAAATTGAAATTAAGTTTTTTTTTTATAATATTTTACGAAGTCGACTAAAATTTAATTGATATTAAGAGATTGAAAGGATACGCCTTAATTATATAAATCCAAATTTCATGTCAGTAAGGAATGTGGATTGTGAATGCATAGGAATGTTTTAATTACATTGTGGTAGAAATTGTCACTCTTTACTTGTGGACTCTTTCTTTGTATTGGTGTGCATAGTCACATGACATCTCGGAAGGCTTGTGATATTCGCTGAAAGGAAACGGAGTTGGAGCAGTTTGAATGAAGTGAAGACTTGTGCAGTTGTTGTGAATGTCAATCCTTTCCTCTTTATGAGCCAGTACTTATAGAACTGATGCTAAGACTTATGCAGATGTTGTGAATGTCAATCCTTTCCTCTCTTATGAGTGAGTAATTATAGAGTCGATTCTCGTAGAGGCTCGTAGCAAGCGAGAGCAAAACATGGTGGAGATTCAAAAGTCTAAAGGGAGGAAACTCTGCTCGAAAAACGTAGAGAAGCCCTGAATTCTCAGCCCTCGAGTGGATATGATCAAAGGATTTCCCTTGATGAAAAGGTAAATTTTGTTTGATTAGCAATATATGTTTACTAGGAGTTTACCACCACTATCATCCTTACTAAGTTACTGCATACACAAATACTTAACAATAATTTGTATGAATATAATTCCCATCTATTATTTTCGGTGCAGTTGAAGTCTTTGCCAACAGTTGTTGTCGCGCTTGCTTCTAATGACATTCAAGCAAAGGAGGTCGCTTTTATTCACTTGCGAGAATTGTTAAGCATTGGTCAGATTCTTTTTCATGCTACTATTCACCTACGATAATGTTGTGTATCAGAAATGGAAAACAGATCATAATTTTATGTCAATCCTTACTAATGTCTTCTTTATGCAGAAAGTAATCCTCCAATGTCGAATCCATTGTAGTTCCCCTTCTTGTCGATATTCTGAAGAGGGCGGATATGCCTCAGCTTCGAGTAAAATGCAATTGCTATATTGATTTATAAATATGATAAAATAAATAATTCAGTGGAGAGGTTCGATCTCGTTTGGGTCCAGAGAGTTGATTATAGCTAGTTATTTTAGAATTATTGTTGTGATAGTTGATAGCTTGTTATAGTAAATGATAATACAGTTCGAGGCAGCTTGGGCTTTGACAATTATAGTATCGAGAAACACTGAACATACAAAGCTTGTAATTTACTGCGGAGCACTGCCATTATTTGTGGAGCTTCTTACGTCTGTGGATGATGATCTTCGAGAACATGTACATAATTTTTTCAATTATCTTACTATATTCTATGCATTTGAATTTCAACAATAAAACTACTTCTCACTTTGAGTTCAACTGCTGTTGCTATAAGGCTATTTGGGCTTTGGGAAATATTGCTGGAGACTCTGCAGAATATAGGGATATGGTACTCTCTCATGGAGCATTATGGTATGTGCTTGCCCAGTTTCAGAAGAATGTAACAATTTCAATGATCAGAACAGCTGCATGGACTCGCTCAAACGTTTCTAGTGGGAAACCCGAACCCTCAATTTCATCAGGTAAGAAGAATCCATTTTTTTATCTAGCTCTAGCTCTTTGTGATTGGTAGATTTGACTATTTTTTACAATGATTGGGCGTTTAATAACTTTTAATTATATGGTAAATTTTCAAGTGTGTTTCGCTGGGTGTGAAATCTGTGCATGTTGTAGTACTCCATGTCTTATAAAGTTGAACATGGAAATCTATGATCAGAGTTATAATTTAATAGCATCAAGAGTTTCTACCTTTTGCTTATCGATTTCAGGTGAAATATGCATTGGCTACCCTGGAGTGGCTTCTCCATATAGAAGAAGAGGAAGTATTGGCATCTGCATGTTGGGCTCTATCATATATTTCTGATGGCCCCAATGAGAATATTCAAGGAATAATTGACACTGGCATTTGCCCAAAGTTGGTGGAGCTTATGTCGTACATAAATATAAGAACTCTTGGTATTTATATATAACTCAATAAATATAAGCACTTAGTATTTATAAGTAACTTAATACATATAGTTTCATGGTTAATTTAAATTTGGTGTTAAGTTCAGTTTATGTTAATTTTTAAATTCCAGCGTCACTATAATTTTATACATAAGGTCCTCAGTGTATTAATCGAAATGAACTGTTCGTAGGCATTATTCACCATTTGTTGTTACTCCTGCTTTAAAGGCAGTGGTAAATCTTGTCACTGGCGATGATGTGCAAACTCAAGTGTTAATTCAAACATTTTTCACACTTCTTCCAAATAATTATACAATACATTTGTTATTTTGCATCTGTTCAATGTATTTTCGGCTGTGATAAACTGTCTGACATAATACAAAGAGTCCAAATTCAAACACAGTGGATTTACTTTATTGTTTATTGTGTGCAGGTTGGTATTGATAATAAGGTTCAAACACAATTTACTTTATTGTTTATCTTATAATTTGTTGTGTGCAGGTTGTTATTGACAATAAGGTTCTCCCTCACCTTTTGGATCTTCTCACAAATAAGAGGACAAAGAAAACTGTAATAGGACATACATGTTGGATAATCTCCAATGTTACTGCAGGAACAACAAAGCAACTTCAGGTGGGAATCATTTTGGATTTATAGTGTTACTCGCTACCACTGTCATATTTCCAGTGTAACATAGCTCATGTTTTTGTTTTAATGGACTGCACTCGTTTTCATTGCAGGCTGTGATCAATGCAAATATATTTCCCCCACTTTTATCTCTGCTAGCAAATGCTGAATTCAATAAAAAGAGAGACGTAGCATGGGCGGTTTCAAATGCAATTGCTTCTGCAAGCGAGGAACAGATAAAGTACGAAACTTTTCTAATTTCTTCGTGTGTGTAATTTTCTGCATCCATCGTCTTAAGGTCGATAACATGAGCCCTTTTCTATTACAGATACCTTGTGATTCAGGGTTGCATCAAGCCACTTTGTGATTTTCTAACCTGCCAGAATTCAAGCACTATAATAGTCTGCCTTCACGGTCTAGAAAAAATACTGAGAGCTGACGAGACTGAAAAGAATGAAGGCATATCTGAAGTTAATGTATATGTGAGCATAATTGAGGATGCTGGTGGCTTTGATAATATTGAGGCATTACAAATTCATGAAAACACACAGGTCTATAGAGAAGCAGTCAAGATCCTTAACAATGGTTTCGTCAAGGAAGATGATGACCATGTGCTAACCATGTATGATACACCTTAGTGTGCAGAAGTTTCACCTGGTGGTTTTAATTTCATGTAGAAAGATGGATAATGTTGTTGTATATTGTAGGAATTCTGTGTATATTGTTAGAAATGCTGCATAAAGTTCTATGTGATTGTTGATACATCCTTCTCACAGCTTTACCGGTTCCTTAGGAATCATGGCTTTAAGTTAGGCTCTAAGTTATTAGGTTGTTTTGATTTCATGTAGTAGGAAAGATCGAATGAAAGATTGATAAGTACACAAAATTTTCTTGTCTTGCAGAGGAATTTTTGTCGCGCTAATTCTGCTCTACTCACCGGTCGACGGTGATGCTTGGCTTTCCGTTTCTTTCCTTTGCATTGTACGCAAAATTGTGATAAGATTTAGTTTCATCGCAATGTGGACCTAACAACCACTACTTCCCAAGCATTGTGGAATTTGTGGTTACAGTAACTTGATGTGCTATCTGCGTTTGTCCTGGCGTTCCTACGTCTTGTTCTTGTGCACAATTGTCCTCTGCCATTCATATCGAGGCTAGGAAAGCGGATTCAGCCACAGTTTATGAGTTGGATCTTTTTCTTCTTTGGTGTTCTGTCAAATTGATATTTATTAATGTAGTCCTGAATATCTTGAATCCCGAATGCTGACCGTTTCTTTTCCCTCAATACTGGCTATGTCTAGCTGCATGGAGAATTGGTGCCTCTAGGTTATATAGAATCTAGACACATATCTAAGGCTTTCCGGTCGAAGCCTCTGAACCGCGTTTTAATGGAAAAGATGCTAATTCGAAGGACTATAACGTTTTCTTTCTTTCTATTTGCAAGCATTCTGTTTTCGATCCAGCTGAGCATGACTGGCGTGGTGGCCACTAGAATCATCCAAGACATGAAATTTAACTTTAAATTGAATAATTATGCGAGAGACGATCCTAGTTTCGCCAAGATTCACAGCGTTCTACTAGACCGGTTGCATATAACACGCCGATCGTCGACCCTGCCGGTTTTCCAAGAAGCTACGACGTTTCGAAATGGTAAAGAATGCATCATCTCAGCACCTTTGTCATGGAGATCAGGCTATTCTCAACTTCAAGAAGAAGAATATGATGATACAAAGCTATGTAATAGCACGGTCATGCATATAGCCATGACGCTGGACGTTGCTTATCTGAGAGGATTGGTCGCTGGAATTCTATCGATTCTCCAACATGCTGCTTGTCCCGAGAATGTAGTCTTCCATTTCGTGGTGTCCGAGCGCCAACGTGATCTCAAGCCTATGCTTTAGGCGAATTTTCCATACTTGTGCTTCATATTATATCACTTTGACGAGAATATTGTGAAGAACAAGATATCTTATTCAATTAGGCAGGCTCTGGATCAGCCACTCAATTACGCTCGCACTTACTTGGCCGATATCTTGTCGTCATGCCTTGGGAGAATCATTTACCTCAACTTCGATTTAGTTGTTGTGGATGACATTGCCAAGCTAATGCACCCTCGTCTCATGGCCCGAGGTCTGAAAAAAACCAGAACAGCTGGCTCCGATGGTACCACTTGCTATAACAGATGGCAATGGGATATAATTTTTATTTTTTTAATTTTATTATTATGATGTCATGTTGCCACATGTCAACTCAAATCCAGATACCAAATTCCAAAGTTTACATCATCTTCTATCCACCAATAAGTTGTTTACAAAATAGTTTTTTAACAAAATTAAAAAAAATATTTTACAAATCCCTAAGTTATACTTTACAAAACAGATTTTAATTTTTTTGATAGAGAGCAGTTAAGACAAAGTCAAAAGAGTTTGACTTGCAATCGATTACAATATACCTGCTAAGGCAGGTATAATAAGATAAAAATAAAATGTCTAAAGTGCAATATATAGATTTTAAAAGTGAAAAATAATGTTACAAAAGTGTTCATATAAGGTTTTAAAACTTCATTTTCCCCTTTAAAT
Source organism: Pseudotsuga menziesii (assembly GCA_001517045.1). Lineage (NCBI taxonomy): Eukaryota > Viridiplantae > Streptophyta > Pinopsida > Pinales > Pinaceae > Pseudotsuga > Pseudotsuga menziesii. The sequence continues at coordinate 122,918 of LPNX010089862.1, read as the reverse complement.
ATTAACATTTTTGTAAATAGATTTATATTTTTTTAATCCAGTATTTATACTTTTGTTGCTTTGTACTTTTGAAAATTAATATTAAATATTTAAAAAACTTATTATTCACTTTTGAAGTTTACTATTATTACTCAAGATTCATATACTTGTAATTATATTCATATATAAATTGTATTTGTAATTATATCGATATCTTTATTGTCTCATATATTAAGTTTCATAAAGTTATTTGTAAACATTGTATTTCAACATAATTACAATTATTATACCTGCCACAGCAGGTATATTGTAATCGTTTGATTTTGATTTTGGTTGACTTTGGTGTTTTTTTGATGCAGCTTTAAAAAATTAAAATCTGTTTTGTAAAGTTTAGCTTTGGATTTTTTCAAAAAATATTTTAAATTTTAATAAAAATATTTTCCTTTGTTATTTTGTCAGTTTCTAATTGGCCAATTAGGGATGATGTCAGCCTTGGAGTTTGGTATCTGGTTTTCACTTGACCCATGGCTACTATGACATCAGCATTTATTATATTTTATTATTATGTTATTTATAATTCATATATTGAATTTATCCACGTGCCCACCTTCCAGCGAATCATTACGTCCATTTTCAGGCTACAGCTATGGAACTGACGGCATCGTCGTGAGCCACGATCTTTGAAGACGCAGCCAAGGTTCGAACCCCTGCAACAATGGCGTCGGCGGGGGTTGCAGCAGAGGAGGAAAGCCTGGGAACTCGGCCATGTAAAGATCTTGTAAAAGTGTCGCGCAAGGCCGTATCCCGTATTGAATCGGAATTGGCATGGAAGATCAAAGCAATCGCGGACCTCCCCAATCCCCCCAACCTGGATATCTCCCTCTGCAACGCTGCCAAGGTAGACTCAGCTCAGAGTCAATTATTCCTTTTCTGAATTCTGTTTTTACTTATTTGCAGTATAAACAATTTGCTTCGATTCTTTAACGCAGGATGCAATGGAGGCCGAGGCGAAGAAACTTGCAGAAGAAGAAAAGGCTCAGCACAAATCTATTATACAGCTTGAGGAGCTCTATCAAATGTACGACAACGTTGTTAAGAAGTCTGATAATCCAGCGATCTCAAGATCCGTAGCTGATATTCAGGGAAATATGAAGCTAGACCTTCAGCAGCTTCTCCAGGAACTTAACGGGCTTATACTTTTTAACTTGCCAGACTCTGCACATAAGCTGTCGACAATCGCTAAACTTGACCTTTCTAATAACAATATGAAGGTACAAACAGCAATATTGCATCGTTATATAGACTTTCTTGATTTTAAATTCATCCGATTTTGCTTTTCATAAGCTGGAGACAATCGCTAAACTTGACCTTTCTAATAACAATATGAAGGTAAATACAGCAATATTGCATCGTTATATAGACTTTGTCGATTTTAAATTCATCTGATTTTGCTTTTCTTGCTGCAGTGTCTTACCGAATCTGTGACGAGTCTGGTGAATTTGAGAACTCTCGACGTCCATTCGAACCAGCTCACATCGCTACCACAATCCATGGGAAGACTGCAGAAGCTTAAAATCCTCAATATTTCTAGAAACCTCTTTGCCGAATTGCCAGAAAGCGTTCAAAATTGCCGGTAAAATTCGAATCCGAATTCTAATTTTTTTTCTAGAGCGTATCGTTTTCTGCAATCTGAGGGAATATTCTATGATTCTACGGCTAATATACTAGAAATTAAATATTTCAGTTCGCTGGAAGAGTTGATTGCCGATTTCAACAAGCTACAGCGGCTGCCTGAAACACTGGGAATTAAAATGTTTAATCTGCAGAAGCTCTCTGTTCATTCCAACAATCTTTCTTATCTCCCTTCCTCCATTTCATGCCTGATGTCTCTGCATGTGTTGGACATCCATATGAAAAAGCTCGGATATCTACCTGAAGACATCGACAACCTGGTAAGCCTGCAAATTCTTAATGTAAGCTGCAATTTTGGCAACTTGAACGCCTTGCCGGATTCGATCTGTGCGCTGTGTGCGCTCATTGAATTAGACGCGAGTTTTAACGAGATTAAAACCCTGCCCAACTTCATTAGAGTGCTGGTGAAATTGAAACGGCTAAATCTGGAGGGAAACCCGCTAATACGACCACCGCGAGAGATAGTTAGAGATGGTCTGGAAGCAATTAAAAAGTACATCAGCAATCGCGCCAACAAATAAATTATTTTTAAAATAAAATTTAAATTATGTTTCTTAAATATTTTATACTTAAAGACTTAATTCAACATAGATTGCTTCTTATTATTATATTTACATATATGTATACTATTGGAATAAAGTTATTTAAACAAAGATAAGTTTCCACCGTAGAGATTAATTAAAATAATGATTTTTTATATGCAATTTATTATATGCATCTCAAAATACTTTGTGATTGTATTATTACAAATTATTTTTTTTAGTATAACACTTTTTGATTGCATTATTAAAAATTTAAATAATTTTTAGTAAAATACTTTGTGATTGTATTATTAAAAATTTAAATAATTTTTAATAAAATTTTATTCACATTATAAATGTAAATAAATGCTTAAATAATTTAATGAATTATTTTTAGTTGTTTTTTGTTGTATAGATGTAGGATTAGTATATTTATAATAATTGAAAAAATTTTTAATGAAAATTTTAAATTTTAAATGCAATCAATATAATGGCAAATTATAAGATTAATGGGGTTTTGATATTGGTCATATTATTTTTAAAATTAATGATTAGTTCCATGCCTGCGGCAATCAGAGCGAGTCACACAACCCTTTAAACTATTATGATTTATGAACCATTTAAAATGGTATAGTAACTTAGACATGCTTAATATGTTTTTAAAGTAAACCAAATAATTTATTTACTTTCTCTTAACAATTGATTATTATTATCCATAAAACAAATATTATCATGTTTGATTAATTGTCCACTAGTATCTAGCTATTATGTATTATTATTATTATTATTATTATTGTAATTTCTTAATGACAGGTGCTTTTGGAGGCGGTAGCTGTTAGAAACATACATGAAGCACACAAAAATACTCTATTTATCAGACATTACAAGGATAATTGTCCTGGAATGGATGCTTTGCTTCTATGGTCTTCGAATTTATGATCTCATGTATTTTTTTTATAAATATATGATAAGATTCTTAAGCTATCAATGATAGATAAGAACATAGTTACTGTGAATTTTGTGAATAGCCATACCAACTACTTTGTAATCTAATGGAAATGCTGATAAAATCAACGTGAATTAAAACTATCTGATTTGTGAAAAAATAAAAGAAAAATATTGCTTTAAATCATTTGATCAACACACTTTTATTTCATTATTTTAAGCATTAATTCATTATTATTTATAATAAATCATTTTCAAATATCATCATTTTTGTTAATCCTAGCCCTATTTTATCATCCTTTTCTAGTCCTATTTGTTGTTTTCAATTTTTATTTTATTGTTAACCATTAGTTTCTCTTATGAATCTATTCCATGTAAATTGTAATGACTAATCTTTAGTTCCTTATATTTTTAGCCTAATCCTTTTCTATCGTAAAGTATATTCATTTTGATTCTATGAAAATGGGTAGAATGTATTTGTAAGAGCTTTGCCAATAAGTGTTGCAAAATATACCTTTTTCTATAGAAATAAGAATACATACCACAAAGAAGGTTTCAATTCCATATGACAGTTGGAAGTGCTCATTTGGAGTTCATAGTGCGAAATGAGATGATCCATTACACAAGAAAGAGGATTACATATGCTTCATTTTAGCAATCATGGGTCGACATTACTTATTTTATTTAAAAATAACTAACCTATGAACAACGGTATATCTTGTTGTTCATTTATCACTTCAAGATTTGGTTTGGAATTTGTTGGAGATTGTTGAGATATTCTCTCAATCTCTCTCCCTAATTTTAGAATAAGTTGGATGTCAAATCACCATGAATGATGTCCAATGCTAATTTACTTTACATTGTTTCTTACATAAGTGGCAGGTACTAAGCAACTGTGTTGCTTATTCCACTTGTTATACCTGCCACAGTAGGTATATTGTAATCGTTTGATTTTGACTTTGGTTGACTTTGGTGTTTTTTTGATGCAGCTTTAAAAAATTAAAATCTGTTTTGTAAAGTTTAGCTTTGGAGTTTGTCAAAAAGTATTTTAAATTTTAATAAAAATATTTGCCTTTGTTATTTTGTCAGTTTCTAATTGGCCAATTAGGGATGATGTCAGCCTTGGAGTTTGGTATCTGGTTTTCACTTGACACATGGCTACTATGACATCAGCATTTATTATATTTTATTATTATGTTATTTATAATTCATATATTGAATTTATCCACGTGCCCACCTTCCAGCGAATCGTTACGTCCATTTTCAGGCTACAGCTACGGAACTGACGGCATCGTCATGAGCCACGATCTTTGAAGACGCAGCCAAGGTTCGAACCCCTGCAACAATGGCGTCGGCGAGGGCTGCAGCAGAGGAGGAAATCCTGGGAACTCGGCCGTGTAAAGATCTTGTAAAAGAGTCGCGCAAGGCCGTATCCCGTATTGAATCGGAATTGGCATGGAAGATCAAAGCAATCGTGGACCTCCCCAATCCCCCCGACCTGGATATCTCCCTCTGCAATGCTGCCAAGGTAGACTCAGCTCAGAGTCAATTCTTCCTTTTCTGAATTCTGTTTTTACTTATTTGCAGTATAAACAATTTGCTTCGATTCTTTAACGCAGTCTGCAATGGAGGCCGAGGCGAAGAAACTTGCAGAAGAAGAAAAGGCTTAGCACAAATCTATTATACAGCTTGAGGATCTCTATCAAATGTACGACAACGTTGTTAAGAAGTCCGATAATCCAGCGATCTCAAGATCCGTAGCTGATATTCAGGGAAATATGAAGCTAGACCTTTAGCAGCTTCTCCAGGAACTTAACGAGCTTATACTTTTTAACTTGCCAGACTCTGCACATAAGCTGTCGACAATCGCTAAACTTGACCTTTCTAATAACAATATGAAGGTACAAACAGCAATATTGCATCGTTATATAGACTTTCTTGATTTTAAATTCATCCGATTTTGCTTTTCATAAGCTGGCGACAATCGCTAAACTTGACCTTTCTAATAACAATATGAAGGTAAATACAGCAATATTGCATCGTTATAAAGACTTTGTCGATTTTAAATTCATCTGATTTTGCTTTTCTTGCTGCAGTGTCTTACCGAATCCGTGACGAGTCTGGTGAATTTGAGAACTCTCGACGTCCATTCGAACCAGCTCACATCGCTACCACAATCCATGGAAAGACTACAGAAGCTTAAAATCCTCAATATTTCTGGAAACCTCTTTGCTGAATTGCCAGATAGCGTTCAAAATTGCCGGTAAAATTCGAATCCGAATTCTAATTTTTTTTCTAGAGCGTGTCGTTTTCTGCAATCTGAGGGAATATTCTATGATTCTACAGCTAATATACTAGAAATTAAATATTTCAGTTCACTGGAAGAGTTGATTGCCGATTTCAACAAGCTACAGCGGCTGCCTGAAACACTGGGAATTAAAATGTTTAATCTGCAGAAGCTCTCTGTTCATTCCAACAATCTTTCTTATCTCCCTTCCTCCATTTCATGCCTGATGTCTCTGCATGTGTTGGACGTCCATATGAACAAGCTCGGATATCTGCCTGAAGACATCGACAACCTGGTAAGCCTGCAAATTCTTAATGTAAGCTGCAATTTTGGCAACTTGAACGCCTTGCCGGATTCGATCTGTGCGTTGTGTGCGCTCGTTGAATTAGACGTGAGTTTTAACCAGATTAAAACCCTGCCCAACTTCATTGGAGTGCTGGTGAAATTGAAACGGCTAAATCTGGAGGGAAACCCGCTAATACGACCACCGCCAGAGATAGTTAGAGATGGTCTGGAAGCAATTAAAAAGTACATGAGCAATCGCGCCAACAAATAAATTATTTTTAAAATAAAACTTAAATTATGTTTCTTAAATATTTTATACTTAAAGACTTAATTCAACATAGATTGCTTCTTATTATTATATTTACATATATGTATACTATTGGAATAAAGTTATTTAAACAAAGATAAGTTTCCAGCATAGAGATTAATTAAAATAATGATTTTTTATATGCAATTTATTATATGCATCTCAAAATACTTTGTGATTGTATTATTACAAATTTTTTTTTTTAGTATAACACTTTTTGATTGCATTATTAAAAATTTAAATAATTTTTAGTAAAATACTTTGTGATTGTCTTATTAAAAATTTAAATAATTTTTAATAAAATTTTATTCACATTATAAATGTAAATAAATGCTTAAATAATTTAATGAATTAGTTTTAGTTGTTTGTTGTTGTATAGATGTAGGATTAGTATATTTATAATAATTGAAAAAAATATTAATGAAAATTTTAAATTTTAAATGCAATCAATATAATGGCAAATTATAAGATTAATGGGGTTTTGATATTGGTCATATTATTTTTAAAATTAATGATTAGTGCCATGCCTGCGGCAATCAGAGCGATTCACACAACCCTTTAAACTATTATGATTTATGAACCATTTAAAATGGTATAATTTATTTACTTTCTCTTAACAATTGATTATTATTATCCATAAAACAAATATTATCATATTTGATTAATTGTCCACTAGTATCTAGCTATTATGTATTATGTATTATTATTATTATTATTATTGTAATTTCTTAATGACAGGTGCTTTTGGAGGCGGTAGCTGTTAGAAACATACATGAAGCACACAAAAATACTCTATTTATCAGACATTACAAGGATAATTGTCCTGGAATGGATGCTTTGCTTCTATGGTCTTCGAATTTATGATCTCATGTATTTTTTTTATAAATATATGATAAGATTCTTAAGCTATCAATGATAGATAAGAACATAGTTACTGTGAATTTTGTGAATAGCCATACCAACTACTTTGTAATATAATGGAAATGCTGATAAAATCAACGTGAATTAAAACTATCTGATTTGTGAAAAAATAAAAGAAAAATATTGTTTTAAATCATTTGATCAACACACTTTTATTTCATTATTTTAAGCATTAATTCATTATTATTTATAATAAATCATTTTCAAATATCATCATTTTTGTTAATCCTAGCCCTATTTTATCATCCTTTTCTAGTCCTATTTGTTGTTTTCAATTTTTATTTTATTGTTAACCATTAGTTTCTCTTATGAATCTGTTCCATGTAAATTGTAATGACTAATCTTCTAGTTCCTTATATTTTTAGCCTAATCCTTCTCTATCGTAAAGTATATTCATTTTGATTCCATGAAAATGGGTAGAATGTAGTTGTAAGAGCTTTGCCAATAAGTGTTGCAATATATACCTTTTTCTATAGAAATAAGAATACATACCACAAAGAAGGTTTCAATTCCATATGACACTTGGAAGTGCTCATTTGGAGTTCATAGTGCGAAATGAGATGATCCATTACACAAGAAAGAGGATTACATATTCTTCATTTTAGCAATCATGGGTCGACATTACTTATTTTATTTAAAAATAACTAACCTATGAACAACGGTATATCTTGTTGTTCATTTATCACTTCAAGATTTGGTTTGGAATTTGTTGGAGATTGTTGAGATATTCTCTCAATCTCTCTCCCTAATTTTAGAATAAGTTAGATGTCAAATCACCATGAATGATGTCCAATGCTAATTTACTTTACATTGTTTCTTACATAAGTGGCAGGTACTAAGCAACTGTGTTGCTTATTCCACTTGTTTATAATTATAATATCTTTTAATAAGACCACTTTTCATAGAGTTACTCAAAAATAATTACGTGAATAACAACTACCATCAAATACCATGTTTTAAGAAAAACTACCTAAATTACTTAATATTGAACATAATTCAATTAATTCAATGTGTCATTATTTTATTTTTCAAATCCCCAATTTATTTTCCACACAAAATTATTTCTATCTTAGTAAAAACTAACAAATATATAACACAGAATTATTTCAATATAATAATAACAAATAAAATATTTCTACAAAGTATGTAATGAATGAAAAACATAAAAAAGTTTTTATTAAGAGTATGTATTGAATAATAGTGATGGTAGTTTAGAGTAAATAAGTGAAATGAACAACATTAATTTGAATATCATCTAATTTCAACTATAAGAGTATGTATTGAATAATAGTGATGGTAGTTTAGAGTAAATAAGTGAAATGAACAACATTAATTTGAATATCATCTAATTTCAACTATAGAAGAAATTTGTTATAAGAAATTTGATATCGGTTTTGTTACATGAGATATTAATTATTTAATTAAAAGTTAACAAATAAATTAATAACCTTTTTTTAAGTGTGTTAAGTTATTTACCGATATATTTTAGTTTTATAATGTATTAATAATTGTTTAAATAAATTTTAAAATAAATAAGAGTATTAACAAATTACACTATTGAAATTAAAATAGTTTGGGATGGTTTAATTTCAACATATATGTATATCTAAATTAATTTAATTAAAAAAACATGTTTTTAACTAAAATTTGAAAATTAAAATAAAATTTATTTTTTAAAATAATATTAAAAATTTGTTCTCAATTGGTGAAATTAAAATCTAATTATTAATTCAAAATTTAAAAATAAAAATATTAATAAATACCAATTTTAGTAACAATTATTTAAAAAACTATATAACATAACGTACTGAAAATTATATTTATTACATAAAATAATCCATAATATTACCTCAAAGTCATAACTCAGCAATCCCACTTTAAAGGTTTTCTTATATACCTCTATTCCATTTTTTTAAACTAATTTCCCTAGCCATTCATCAATAAAATTGAGGAATATTATCTAAACTTCATACGATTAAGAAGACGGGTTTGGTATTTAAGCACATGAGAATACAGAGGTGTCAATGATCATAGTCAAAATTATAAATACATGCTTTGTATATTTTACGAGAAATTTACACTTGGAACGGAGAGAGTAAATGCATAATTTAGTATAAATAATATGTTTAAATAAAAGGGAAAGATTTAGTACAAATAGTATGTTTAAATTAAAGAGAAAGATTTGTGTAATAAACTTAGTCTTTTCTTTACTTTTTTGAAAAAGGGGTAATTTTTTTTTTTAATTTTAAACTTTTCTTATAACATAGTTATTCATATTAAAGTAATGTAATATAGGGGTTAACATATTTATCTTTCACATAAAATGAACATGTATAGAGTACATGCACTTTAATTACTACTCTACAACATTTGGAGTCTCTAGGTATAACTTAGCATACTTATGATGATTACATCAACACAACTTTATCCATCATCATAGTCAATTATTATTATTCAAATTGAACTTCAATGCATACTATTGTAGTCTTCTTGAATGAAATTCAGGAACACATAGACATAGACAATGATATGTATTTCTATCTACTTGTTCATAAATAGATACTAAAAAAACCATTCATAGAATAGAAATAACTATATATTTCACAAATATTAAATAAAACAAAGATGTAACTCAAAAGGTGTGACATAAGAAAGACACCAATATATGTGGTTCACCCTAATATTGGGTCTACATACACCAAAATTATTAATCTTTTAATCATTTATCTACAATGAGAGTTACAATTCTATAGCACATCCGCTGCAATTAATTTCCCTTTTTTTGTAGAGAACATCCTCAATTTGCTAACCAAGCTCATTACAAGGCCTTCCTTTTAAACATAGAAAACACCATTTGGAATAATTCCACATCTTTTCATTTTAACTATCCAACCATCGCTTCTTACTTAGAATGTATGTAGGTCTCTTTTGGCGCGTTAGCTGCAATAGAAAACTGAAAAAACAGACATTCATCAACTTGCATGAATACTTTGAGACTCTTACACAATGAATCTTGCAATGAGTAAAAAAAAGAAATTTAGGAAATTGAATGATGTTTCCAAATATATAATTTTTTTCTATTGAAAATGTTGTTAACTATCTAAAGTTAGATATTTTTTAATAGACACTTTTTTATTTTTGGGACAAATTATAAGGTATATGTTTTTGTGGCCGCAGCCTTTGAGTGAGTAAATGATGGAATAAACATATGAAAAACGGTATACATATAGAGAACATATAGTACTAGTGCACGACTATTTTTCCAACAATAAAAATATAAATTTTTTAAATTATCTAAGAGATCAAACCTCGAAAATGGTACGTTAGTTGTGGGTGCAGCGTTTGAATGTCTTAATGCAATTATTTGGAAATGGGTTTTTTATAGCATGTAGAGGTCCATGTTCTTTAGTCACCATACAATTTTTTTTAAATGGTTGAGAAATGAAAGAGATATGGATGAAACACTAACAATGTATTTTTTGAGTTGAGGAGTGATGACAGAAGATAAATAAGAAAAAAATAGAAAAAATTATGTATTCTTATTAAAATTTACATATTTCAAATTTGCAAAAAAAACCATATCTGTTTCTAAAATCTCAAAAAAAATGGAGGCGTGCAGCATACTCAGACAGATGGTTAAACATGATCATATTGCAAGTTTGGATATAATGTTGAATTACCCATGGTTTATCATACTCCAAGGCATAGGCATGTTTAATGTGAAGCAAAGTTTGAAGCAGACACATAAGCATAAGAATTCCATGCAAGCATGGGTGGAGGCTTGGCCTTACCATTTGGAGGGAATACATTTTTGAATTTAAACAAATCGCATGTTCATTATTATGAACAATAACGTGTGGGTGTTGCTAAAAATGGGAGCG